>CAAHFI011695732.1:0-15349 GCA_900893395.1 Euglena gracilis
TTTACTGTCCTTTACTGCAAGTTTCTTTCTGCTGCTTTCGTAGACTGAAAAAGCGTCCATACGGCGTACGCCTGTCCAGTGAGGAGTCAAGGTTGCTGAAATGTCTGGGAAAGTCACGTCAACGTTCTGTCTTTGACATCGACGGCTGGAGCTGCTTTAATATTCAACAGCAGACTGTGCGGACGCTGCTTGGGAGAGGAAGCACTGGAAAATATTCAGAACGTGGAGGAGAAAAGGCTTTCGCTTGGAAAGCAGGCTGGCGAAGGACACGAATCGCAAAACATTGCAATGTTTTCCCCACAAATTCACGTCCTTCTCATCGCAACAAGTGCAAGGCAGAGGTGAGGGCACTTGAGAAGATGTGGACAAAGCTCAGACAAGTGTTTTCACTTGCCGGAGTTAAAGTTTGTTATGTGCAGGCTTCTCTTCCGTCCCACGTGTCAACGAGGGAGGAAGCCGTTGCCATATCTGAGTGCATCCTTTTGATTTTCGGCAGACTATGTTTTCCTTGAATCACATTCTAGGGAAACATACATTCAACTACCCCTGCCGCTGCTGACCGTTATCGCGATGTCGACCACGGGATGCTATGTTCCCGTGGAGCAGGCTCCACCACAGACTGATCTCCGACATTATCGGAGACGTAGGCCTTGTGTGGTGAAGGGAACCGAGTGTTTAGTTTTTTGGTGTGGTGTGATCGAACTCCTGAGCAACGTAGTGGTCATTCTGTTGGGTAAATGGTTCCCATCACCTTTCAAGGTGTTTCTTTCAACAACTCAGTCAGTTTTGTTTCTGATCTGATCTTATCCTCTGGTTCTGGAGCAGAATCTGTTTAGCAATACTGCTGAGGCACGTGGGCGAGTACGAATGAAGGACCTGTGGCCAGTGGCTTGGTGCGCTCCGACATTGCGGTGCGCAAGAGTGTTGAATGTGAAGTCCAAGGAGAAGTTTTTGATGCACTTGCAGTGCACTCCATTGCTCCAAAAAGAAACTGGTTTGCTGTTTTCTTATCATCTGTTGCCCGTCAATTCAAATGCTGCCCCTTACTTAATGTCCTCAAGAGTTCGTGTAGAATACGTTTCCAGAGTATATTTTTCGGTGACTTCTGATTTCAGGCGAGCAATGTGAGGCGCTGCCCCCTCCTGAGTCAACATTCTATTGAAAATTTTGTTTTCCTCCACAAACTTTTAGTGGTCCACCAAAATCTTTCTGTTCCCTACCAAAAACTTTTTGGTACCCACCGTCAGCTTTCGATACCAACAGCAACTTTTCGGTACCACACAAACAACTTTTTGGTGCCCACCAACAAGTTTTCGGTACGCACAAACAACTTTATGGTACCCACCAACAACTTTTTGGTACCACCACGACTTATTGTACCCACTAACAACTTTTCCGTGTCACACCAATACTTTTTGGTGTCCAACAACAACTTATTATTATTGTCATTATTATTATTATTTTGGAACCCACCAACTTCCTTTGACTCCTTTGGGACATCCCCTGACGATTGTCCTACAATTGCACCATTTGCCTCAGATTCCAGCATTCCCACTTTACTGACGCGACTGACGAGCAATTCTGTTAGTAATGAGATATAAACCGGTTTATTAATCTACTGGACCAGAAGTACGGCAAAAAAGTACTGCAAAGGCACATCTTGCGACCCAGAGACCACTTCTCGCGATCACTCAAGAGCTCAGCAGTTTCTGTTTTTAATGATCTCCTGTTTCAAAACCACCCTTCCGGACTCCGCACACTGAACAAGCCCACCGGAAGCTCTAGACAATTTCGTACACCCAGAAATGACTTCTGAACCAAGCCAAACGTTTGCTGGACCAACTTTAACTCACTAATAACAACAAACCAATACCTTTACAACAGGAAACTATCTTTAAGCTGAAAGAACAACAATTCTACAAAAAGTTTCTGCAAATTGTTGTACGCTTTGATAAGGCTTCCGTCTGTAGCTCCTGGATGAAGAGGATGTGTGCACAACTATCACATTCGACTACGCACGCAGCGATGCGACGTTGAGGAAGCGTACCGAGCTGGCATTCATCGCCTTCTGGGCTCATTCACCGACAGGTTTTTATGGCTGGGAGAAAGGCTCCGAGTTCGAATGTCCACCCTGCCAAACGCTGACCATGGATTTTTCCTCCACCAACTGTATTCCGAGTGCAATCCAAGTATCCGGGGCATTGAGTAACACATATTAACAGCGAACCCCTCGAGCCGTCGGTGACCCTGTCGGCCCCCCAACAGGCTTGAGGGGGGCGGCGGCGGACTGGGTTCGCTCAGGGAGATGTCCCTCGGCCGGGGCTGCCGAGGTCGTGGGAGGGGGTCGACCAGCTCGGATGCCGGTGCCGGGGCTATTTTGCAGAAAAAGAAGAAACAACACTCGTGTAGTTGGCCTTAAGAGGACGTTATTCCACACCTCTCGGTTGGTTTGACCTAAGCTGACCCCACCCAGGCCGCAATTCCTGGGTGCAGAAATAGGCGTGCGCCTCACCCCTACCCCTCATTCCATCATTTTCCAGCGGTACATCCAATGCCCCCCCTGGGGGGCATTGGTGTACCGCTGGAAAACAAATTGCACATCACACCAGATTATTCAGCTTGATTCTTTAAATAATTTCTCATTGTGTGTGTTTATACATCACCGAGTTTCAACGCTGCGATTTTTTTCCTCCTGGCGATCCTTGAGATCTTTGTCACGGGTGATTCATGTTCTTGCCCACCAGACACCCCTCCGAGTTGGCCGGGAGGTGGCCCACCGTCGCCACACACACCAACGCTTGTGAATCACTGGTGAAAATGCATGCCATTTCGGAGCCATTTTGGGCAGAGTGGGCGGCATGAAATGGAGCCCCACACTGCGGGCAGCCCTGTCACCCGGCCCTGTGACCAAGAGGGAAACTGCCTGTGTTAGCGCGATTGCAAAGGGGGACGTACTCGGAGCACCCTCGTGTTTAGCACTGTACGATGTTGGGGTTTGCCCCGACCTGGATCAGCCGCATCCAAGCAACAGTCCCTCAAGAAAAATTTGATAATAAAGGGTCGAACTGAGCCCCCCCCCTGAGAAAAAACTGCTAAAGAGTTAAAATATTTTTGCCCTGATAATTCAATCTACTGTGACCACATTTGCGGGTTTTTTTTTGGATCTTCTGCAAAGAAATAAATATGTTTCCCCAACCCCGGCATTCTTAACCCTGACCCCATCTTCCCGTCGCAACCGGCTGGGTTGCCCAGAACGGACCTGCCCTCAACTGAGGGACATGGCCAGCGGCTTTGTGGGGCTGGCACCACCGCGGTGGACGAGTTCCGCCACCTGGTCCTGCAACTCATTGCTTGCAGGACCCCCATGGGATATTTTATTTCACTCATGCTTTCCTCGTTCAAATGTCATGTAATTTTTCTGAGATGGGGTTGTTGTCCACAAATTCCGTGTTGCCCATTTGTTGTTCATGTTTTTTCTGTGTTTGTGCTTGTAATGATTTGTGTTTGTGTTTGTAATGGCTTTGGAAGTGAGGTTCAGTTCAGCTCGAGACTGGTCGCAGCCGAACGTTTCCAACGGACATGTCACATATGCACTCATATAAAACGAACTTTGGGAAGGTACAGTGTAAGCTCCATAAACATGACTGCTCTTCTAATGTTAACGCTGAATGTAAATTCGAATGTTTTTGAATCTCATCCTGAATCTGGATTTTTATTTTCCCCCAACATTACATCGGTAATCATAACAGAGGGATTCTGAAGCAGATTCCAACGCTCTGGTCTCCAACCTCCTGCGCACGGAGTACAACCGCTCCATGTCGCAATTGAACAAACGGAGCAGGAGTTGTTTGCAAACCACTTTGCAGCTCATGAACCAGACAAATAACGCCACGTCGCAATCCCAACGGCTTGTTTCGACCTTGTTGTATCCAGGGTGTGAGCTGGCAACCACAAATGCACACGTGTTTACCGCCTCCGATGTTGTCCCGGGCTTGTGAGGTGTTCCCAATGAGCTTTTGGAAACACCACAAGTTGTTTACTCTCTGACTGCCTAAGCGGTCATACCGACTGCGTAGTTCTCAGTTATTTTTTTGTTTCAGTTGCATTTCTTGAAGAAACTACAGCATAAGCAAAGAAACATAAGCATCAATAAAGACCGGAACAAGGCTACACCAAAGGGATATTTAGTTAAGGATTGAATTTTCTTAAAACCAAAAAATTGAAGCCTGCGTGCGTTTGTTGAATTTGGGTGTGGCTAAAAGTTTTGTTGTTCAAAATTTTAACCATGGCAAATTAACAAGGATCATTTCTTAATTGGTTAAACCCCTCAAAAAAACAGACCCGGGTCTTATTTTCAGGTCCGTTGTTGGAAACTCCGGGGGGTGTTATTTCGGGGGGGTCTTATTTTTGAATTTTTCATGAATGGCCCGAGATCATTTTTTCACGTTCCCAAAACACTAAAACTTCCTTTGCCGCTTCGCGCCATGTGTAATTTGTTTTTAGATGGAAACACAACTCTCGGCGGTTTGCACGGAAACCCGCACAGCTCTAGAAACAAAGGAGGTGAATGACACTGAAACGAACTCAGTGAGTGTCGTCAAAAGGAGTGACTTCACCTGCAATTTTTTAAAACAACCCAGGAATGAGGAACCGTCAAGCACCTTGCACGATTGTACGGTAAAAAAAAGGACTGCCTCCATAGACGGCAACCATACAAGCCAGCTCCAGACCCCCTCCGGACACGGGCCAGCGGGGTCGGGGTCTTCGACACCAGCTCCGTCGCCGAGCGGGTGGGCGCCGTGGGCTTCCGGGCTGCCATCAGAGTCTAAAAAAAGAGACAGCATGAAAATACCCAAAAATGAAGGAAATTCAGGTCAGAAACAGTCCTCACGGAAACACTTTTGTCAGTATGAATAAGCAGAAATCTGGGACAGTGAGTTCGATCAAAAAATATTTGTTTCATTAAAGGAAACACAACAGTGACCACTCACCAACAGCCTCCGCAGAGCACCCCTTTTGCCTGGGTGGAGAATGCTTTTGCACGGAAACCCGCCCGCCACCCCCGTTCATGCTCTGAAACGATCCCTCACCCTCGCTCTGAAGGCCTCCAGCTGACTCCCTGATGTACAGGAAGGTTCATGACCACGTACAAAGACCAGGGTCCGGCAGGACACCACCGCCGCTGGGGGACAGACTTGAGGTCCTCATCTGAGGAGGAGGACCCGGACGAGGTCGGGCGGCTGCTCAGCAGCTCCCAGACTGCCGAGGCCGTCCGAGCCGCCGGGGAGACGTACCCTCGACAGCGTGCCCGGCGGCTCGTACAGCGACTCCGCTGTGCTGGGCGGCTCGTACAGGCTCTCCGCCTCGGGCAGCTCCAGCGCCGGCCATCCCGGTTGAACGCGGGCTGCACCAACCGCCACGGCCGTGGAGGAACTGGGCTCCTCCGGGTGAACCGCACGCGGCTTTCCGCCGGGGGCTCCTCGCAGCCTCATCACCCCGGCGGTTCAGGTTCCGCTGCTGCGCGGGTTTCCGCACGGGCCGCCGCCTCTGCGCGGGTTTCCGCCTGCCCGCCGGTCGCCGCTTCGACGTCCTCCGGGGCGTGGGGCTGCGGCGCCGCCGCTGCCGCTGGTGGAGGAAGTTGTCCATCGCCCGCTGGCGACAGGCGAACTCCTGGGGGCCACCGGCCAGACGTTCTCCCGCATCCAGACCAGGATGTCGGGTCAGGGCCGGCGCTCACCAGCGTCAGGAGGGAGTCCGCATCAGGGCCTCCAGCGCCCGGACGTCCACGATCTCCGGCAGGATGGGCGGGACCCCACCGGGGGAACTCCACCTCGGAGGCGTCCATCCAGGCGACCCGCGTGGCGTCCACCCGGCGGGGGAAGGGGCAGCGCCGGGGCCGAGTAGAGGAGGCGGAGGATGCGGTAGTGGATGTTCTCATCCACCAGGAGGGGCAGCTGGCGGCCCGACCGCGCCTGCAGCTGCAGCACGGTCTCCAGGAGCTGGAGGAGGTCCCGGTTCGAGCTGACCGTCAGGGAGAAGGGCCTCCACCGCAGCGACCGCATCGCGTCCCGCTGCATGTCCAGCGGGACGCGGACGTTGTCCACCGAGAGCTCCGCCCGGTGGAGGCCGCGCACCGCCTGGTGCAGCTTCTTCGCCGACTGCAGGCACAGGTCGGCCGCCCAGCGGAGGTGCTGCACCACCGCCCGAACTCCGGGTGGCCCGTGGACACGGGGAACGTCACGGACCGCGTCAAAGTCCCTGACGAGTCCGCAGGGGGTCGATCTGCAGCAGTCACCGCACACAGAGGGCCTGCTCATTGAGCCAACCAGTGGACGCATACATCATCCCGAAGTGTGCGGGTTTCCGTGCAAACCAAGGGTCGTGTTTATACGGAAACCCGCACAAACCTATTCAACCATGACCATTGTTCTAGCCCGTGCACTACTTAAGGACGTTCAGATTTTCGTATCCCAAGTGATAACGTCCAGCTGTCATCCATCGTCACTGATTGTCTCAACCCCACTTGCGGGGTTCACTTGGGTGGTCACTGATTTCATTTTGGAAGACGGAACATTCTCAGGCGGAAAACCGCACACGTCTCATGTCGTGCACAGCGGGTCACGTCCACTTGACCAAAGGCAGAGTAGGCACCCTGAACCCAGGGCGCTGACGTTGCGGCTGTAGCTGGGCGGGGTCCGTGCCCCACCGCAGCCAGCAGAAGTTGTCCAGCCACAGCACGCACTGGTGGCCGTCCAACGCCCGCAGCACCGCGTCCCGGGCCCTTCGCGCCCGCTCTCGCACCAGCTCCTCCGTGGGGCCCACCAGACCGGCGGGCCGCAGCAGCCGACGGGTAGCGCGGGGCAGGTCCTGCAGCGTCTGTTGCGCCGGGGCGGGGCCAGGGCGGCCGCGGCGTGACCAGCTCACCGAAGGGCACGGCCAGCCGTCGCAGCGTCCTCCACAGCGCCAGCAGCCCGTCGGTGAAGCGGGCCATCCACATCGGCCGTTCGGACGGGGGCCGGGTGTACTCCCGCCGCACCTCCCACAGGCTGCGACGGGACCGGCGGTTGGCCCTGACGGCCAGGCCCGTCTCCACCAGGTTGAGGGCTCCCAGGTGGCCTCTTCGGAGGGCGTCCTCCAGGATCGCCCAACCATCAGCCGGGGGGCGCCGGCAAGGTACCCCCGCAGCTGGTCCAGCTGCAACACCAGCGTCTCAGACGTGGAGGCCATTTTTTTTTTTTTTGCACAGTCTGAGACAACGGAGATGAGGGTGTGCGGATTACCGCGCAACAGAGGATGCGTGAGTGAGTGAGTGACACAATGTACACAGATCTACTGTACATGCTGAACACTGTTTTCATTGAATGGACAAAGACCACTCACGTATGCACAGATTTGACCGTGTTTCACACGTGTATGCACTGAAGCAGTGTCATATCGTCGTGCCGACAAGGGCTCAGTCCTTTACACGGGAATCCGCACAACACTGCACTGTGTTTGATTCAAATCTGTCATCGTAGCGCATCGTGTTATACCGCACACCGCAGCCATTGTAGACCGCTTCTACGCGGGTTTCCGCACAACTGGTGGGAACATCACAATGACTTCTCCTTCCTTTGCTAGTACCTCACCACAGAACTGTTTGTGTTTGATTCTGCGCAGGTGTGCGGGTTCCCGTGTAAAGCCATGGAAGGCTGCTGTTCAGGGTGCTCAAATTTGAAGCCGGCGGGGCAACAGTACCCGGATCGGTCCGTACGCGCAATTTAGAGCGCGATTCCAGGTAAGACGGCCCTCCAAACCGAAGGACCTGGGACCTTGTCGCGATTCAGGGTGTTTAGTGGTACAAGCGGATGTTGAAATTCTCGCGATTTATACCCCTCGCGAACGGGATGTGCCACTGCGACGTAACCCATGGGAAACACCGTGGTCTGGGGGCTGAAGCACAAACCGCAGCTCCACGTCGTAGAAAATGGCCTGTTTGGGTGGTGTTGAGGGAGCAGCAGTCCACCCTACGGATTTGTCTCGCGAATGAACGGTAAACCAGTCGTGTACCACCAACCACCCTCAGTCGCGAAAGGGTCCCAGGTAGTCGTGTCCGGGGGAGGTGTACAGCACGCAATCGTGCGGCCCAGTTGGCGTGTGCGCCGAGTCCCCTCGGTGGCCCGGACCAACCCGTACACCGAACTGCTGTCAGCTTCCGCTTCGTTTAGCCTCCCCACACCAACCACAGAAGAGAAGAAAAGAAACCCACAAAACGGACACACGCCGTGTACATACACGGCGCCTGAGCGGATATCCGTGCACGCACTCGTCCACAGGGAAAAAGTAGGCAAGTGACCGCACCGGCCGGGGAACCAGTGGCGTTGCCCGCTGGGGTGGGCGGTCCCAGGGAGCTCGGCCACAAGAGGCCGTTACAGCCACTTGCCCAACATCTCTCTCTGGAGATCGCACTTGGACTGTATAACTTTCGCGAAACCACTGTTGGTGGTCACGCCGGCGGTTACACCAAATGAAGGCCTCGCGATCCACATCTTGGACAAAAGCGTAGGGGAGGAGGGGCGGACATTCGTGCAGTGCAATGAGCCTTACGCCTTACGCACTGGTCCGTTCTTGTACGCGGAAACCCGCACACATCGTCGCCGTTGACGTGTGACCACACCACACAGCCTCTCACCCTCACCAGACCTCAACGCGCACAACCGAGAAAACCGGTGCCCTACGCATTCCGATCGCGAGGAAAACCGGTCCCCTACGCAGTTGTGTACCACCAAACGTCCAAAACGTGAAACACAAACACCCAGGTTCAATTTTCCTAACCAGTCGGTCGGGGGAGTCCGGGACGGGCGTCGTCACCCCGGCTGCGTTGGTCCGCAAACGCCGCAACCGCACCCCCGTTGGGAGGTCTGGGCAACCTGCCCCGGCGGGCTCCTCACTGTCTTTTTATCCACGCAGGTGGTACACTCGGGATGTGTTGCACGGATTCCCGCACAAGACATCCCGTTGGCTTTTCAATATCACACAGGCCGTTGTGCATCTGTTTGGTAACCCACACCCCTCTGCCCCCACTAACAACAACACTGCGTCGCGTTTCGCGACCAGTCATCACCGCAGTCGCGGAGAGACACACCGTAACGTCATTTACGTGCCGTTTCGTTCCGTTCAGGCCGGGGAGTTACACAGGCAGGCTCGCTGGGAGAGTACCGCCCCCTCTTTCAGGGGATGGGGCAGCCAACTGTTGGCCCACCACCACACCCGGCGGATACACACACACCAGATCCCCCCGTCACCGGCCACGGCTGGGCCACCGTCCCGGTGACGGCCAGGGCACGGGATGTGTCGGGGTGTGGTGCGATAGACGGACGCTGCCCCCCCCCCCGGCCTCCCCACCATTTTCTCTCCACCACCACTAAGCCAACACATCCCTCTCACGTTTCTGGCCCACACACCCACCACAACGTTCTGCTGTGTTGTGCGGATTCCCGCCTAACACCAAATGCCTTCGTTTGTCCTTTAGAGGTTACACGGGTTACCGCCTGGACTTCATAAATACAACTACACTCTCTTTACGCGGTAATCCGCCTAAACCACACTTCACAGTTTTCCTTCACATCACACATTTTTTCACATCACATCACATCAACACACGTTGTGTTTGTTGTGTGCGGTAATCCGCACACACTCGCGTTGTTCACCTCACCTCACACATTGTGTGAAAACAGACGTGCCACCAATATACACCCACGTAGTACACACGTTACAATACAGTACTTTTCTGATACTTGTAACAGGGTGTCAACACCCCTGTTTTTACGTACCTCTACATCATGTAGTGTACGGTGCGCGAATACCGCACAAAACCACTTTCATAAAATTTTGGCCCAAAGCCGTCACACACCCCTCTCAACTCAAAATTTTGTGCCCTTTTAGGTGTTTTTAAAACAGCCAAAAAACGTCAAAAAACGCAAAAATTGCTTGGGCAATTCGCGCCGCCTAAGCATGATTCTCAAATGTTAAAGAGATATTTTATGCATCCTCCGACTTTGTTTGTAAATATTTGATTCCGGGCGGGACACTCTTGAAACTTTTGAGCCCAAAAAATACAGAGATTTCACAACAGGGGTATTTTTTTGACCGAATGCAAGGAACTAAAATCAATCTAATTTGCATTTTTTTTGAAAATTTCTGGAAATTGGTTTCAATATTTTATTCAACACACAAACCCTCTGTGGATTGAAAATTCTGAGTTCTTTCGAAACTGCAAAGTCGGTTCAGTTCCAGGGACAACTGACTGAATTAATCAAAGAGAAATTCTGAGCTGGTGGGAGGGTATGCACGTTGCATAAATGTTCAGTTTCCTACCTTTTTATACATTTCAATTTAAATTTTTTCTTGAAATTTTAAAACCTTTTTAAGTTTTTATTCGTTAATATTTTGTTTCATTTTTAAATATCTGTGACATTTTTTTCGTGTTGCACCCTTTGCATCCCTCCCCCCCCCCATCCGGGGACACACCACCACCCTGTGGCGCTGGCCACCGGCGCCCACGGGCGCCGCTGCCAGCGGCGCTGCCACCAACGCCAAGGCCAAATGCATCGCGGCGTCCAAGCGTACAACATGGTGGTGCAGTGGGGCGCCACGTCCGACATCTACACGTACCTCTACTTCCCCGCCTACGTCCCCGGCCCGGCTGTGCTGGTGTCATGCACTTGGTTGTTCGTGCCACTGTGACTGCAAGAGGCAACATTGGTATTTTTGGAGGCCTTGGGTCTCCTATCCTTGCAGAGTCTATCTGGAGGGTCTGTGGGGGGGCTCCGGACCCCCCCCTCCTCAAGATTGGCAAACAAGGCGAAAATGACAGCTGGCAAAATTTATAATAAATAGAGGAAACTGGAAAACAAATAAAAATAATAAATAAATTGCTTTGTGCCAATAAGTCACATCATCGGCACATCGGAGGACATCGGCGAGATTGTGTGCCATCAAACCTTCGAATAAAAAAACAACGAAAGAAATGTATTTGAATTTCTGGAATGAATTCTGGAATTCATAACACCCAGTGCCCGCCGCTCTGCAGCTCAAGTTAAAGCCTGCCATATCATTTTGTAGCACAGCAGGTCGGGCAACCAAGTTTTGAGCATAATGTGTGTGTTGTAGGTCCCCTGGCATATATTTTCGTCGCCGATTTTTGTAAGTGGATGCTGAATGGCATATGACATTTTTGCCAACCTATTAAAGACATTTGGACATCTGAAAAACTTTGAAGAAAACTTTAATGACTCCCTGCAGCAACAATAGAATGCTACTATCCATCCAACAAGCTGCCGATTTGCCCCATCCTCGGGAAAGGCACAGCACGCAACACAGGGGGCTTCAGGGGGGGACACCAGCTCGGCGCAGCCAGCCCCAACAGCCCTGGCGCCAACTATACCGGTTGGAAGCAATCCTGCCTCGCCAGCAATTACACCAGCACGTACGTCAGCAACTGCAAGCATGGCGTGGGAGGCAGAGGTTTCTCTGTCAAGGCTTGGCTTGGCGATCCCGTTCATTTTCCCCTCCCAAGAGATCTGGTCTGTGCCCGTGTCTGCCCCCACTTCCCCCCATTTGTTCACATCCCACCCATTTTTTTTGAATTTGAAAATATTTCCAATCCTTTGTTTCACAGCCCTATCCTCGTCTCTCGTTCACCTAAATTTGGATTCAAATTTTCAGTGGATTTGTCCTCAGTTGGCACCGAAGCGGGCGTGCCCCAGGGGAACGTGGACACAGAACGACCTCTGTCCCGGATGCTGTACCCCTACTACTGCAATGGGACGTGTGGCTACGTCCCAGGGCTTCCTCGGTTGACACAACTTTGTACACATTATTTTTTTTTTGTGCACACCCTGTATTAATCCAGCTAAATCCTGCATTGGAAAAAAGGTATTATATTTCCAGCTTGGAGATGATGCAGGACTATGTCCAAAACCGCATTCCAAATCACCACTCCATGCTGGGGTTTTGCAATTTTGTTTGGCTCCCTGGCCTTCAGGAAGCGATCCGTCGGCGCATGACACAATGTCTGCAGAGCACTCAACCCCGTGGAATTTCATGCTAGAAAAATACCAGTGCTTCTTTTTTTTATTCAGTACTGTGAAACAGATGTGGGTGTATGTGTATGTGTATGTGTATGTGTGCGTGGGTGTGTATGTATTGACTGATCAGCCATTTGCGTAAACCCTGGCCTAGACTCGCGTTGTCGCCCATGGTATTCTATGCACACCGCGTATACTGTTGCTATGATGAGGATGACTGACGTGTACCTGGACAGTGGCAACTTCCAGCCTTGTGTCACACTGTCGTACCCAATCTACTCAAACCATGTCAAGAAGGTGTTCAAATCAATGAGCTTTCTGCAATCGCACCCAGTTCAGCCACATTTTGATTCCTCTTATGCATGAAAACGAGCAAATATAGTTGGTTTTTCCCCATAAAAACGAACGACAGCCACGGTGTCCAGAATTTAACGGCCATAGAGGCCGAGTGTAGTAGGCAAGGGAAGCCAGATGTACCACGACAATGGAGCCCAAGGAGGCGGTTCATCATTGGCCCCCCAGAAGCCAAGGTGCAGCCCTTATGCCTCACATCAACCATCCGGATGCGCCAAAAGGGACAATGGAGCAAGCGGAAACTCCCCCAGATCAATATTTTTTTGTCCATGAAAGGGGACTTTCGAAACAAGGCGGGACCTTTGGAGGCCCCCTTTAATTTGTCTTCTGACAATGCCAATTACACTGTGGACGACCACAGTTTCATGTGTGAGAGAAAGCGTGAGTGCATCCACCCCCCCCCCCAGATTCTTGCACCTTTGCAAATGCTCAAACCGTGGGTGCATGAAGGGCTGTGAAAGATCCAGCCCACCCAAAAATCACCCGATCGGCATGATAAATTTATAGAGAAATAATGGGGGAGACAGTGTACACCCATCCTGCGCTCTTCATGTTTCACTTTTTCCAAACAGGGTGCGGGGTTAACAAAAACCTGCTTCCTTTTGACCTCTTTCTTGCGGAGCACAACGCTAAAGAATCAAAGCTCTTTAGCCGTGAGCTAAGTCCCATACAAAGGGATTTGGGGGCTCTTCGTGATTTTCAGAATGAACAGAAATATTTCTTTTGAAAAAACAACTCCATAGCGTGCAGAATTGGTTACCTATTTCTGCAGTTAAGGGTGAGGACAGGTAATGAAAGAAGGGATTCCAGAAATTCTGCCAGCGGCACTTCGGGATAGGTTTCCCGACCCCTGGTCATATTCAATTGGCCCCACACCCACCCAGCTTTTCTGGAATATACCATCACAGAACCCACTGCCGGACCTTTTAGCATGCCGGCAGCTCGGGCCAGTTGGTGGCAGTCATCGCCAACGACTTCTTTCTGAGCACGATGGACGCCTTCCTCGGCACGTTCAGCACCCAGCTGGTGGCGGTGGTGTTCAACACGTCCGACATGCTGGTGATGGGCACCAGCCGCTCCTGCCCCGACAACACCACCCGGGCAACCCCCCAGGCGGCTTGGCTGGTCAGGCCACTGCTGCTCCGCTGCCAAACGAAGTGCAATCCAAAGCCAGCCTGCCTGTGGCAAGCCATCGCCGCAGCGTGTGACCCGGCGCTGCTGTCGCTGGGGGGCTGGCTGGCCCTCAATCGCAACCTCGCCGGAAATGTCAGCCTGGACCTCAACGGGTACCTGTGGGATGTGTTCCCGGGCACCGTGGAGAGCTTTTTCGTACTTTGTTGCTGTTGGGGTCAACCAGTTGCTGTGGTTGCGTTCATGGCGTTCACGGCATTCATATGCCGTGCAATTTGCTTTATATTTTTTGTTTTCAAGGCGATCCCGCACACCGTTAACAAGCCTTGTATGCTTTCACTGGAAATTTTGGTGTGCTGGAGGAGAATGGAGGCTCAAGTGGGTGCAAAGCCTGTTTTGAAGCAGTTGCCAATTCTTTTTGATGCGCACAAGGCCTTCACCCTGTGCACCTAAAGCCCGCGGATGTGTTTTTCTTCACCCATCCCTAGCAATTGCTTGCTCGAGATGAACAAAACGGAGGTGTACGCTTGCCAGAGAGGGGCACCAGCACATGGCGCAGAGTGGTCATTTGCCCTTCAGGGGTTTAGTCAACTGTGGAAATTCCTGATCCATTTACTGCAAAGTTTTGGTGCCCTCAGGGGATGTGGTCACCAAAATGGAGGTCAGGGTTCAATGGATCAGGGTTTTTTTAGTCGTGGACCCCCGGGGGGGGGGTAGGGTGGGTGGGTCCGGCCGAGCCCCCCCCCCCCCGGGGGGGTCCCCCCGGAGGGGGGTGGGATATACTTTTCGGCGCCGCAGGCGCCGAAAAAATGCTATTTTTAGCACTTTTCGCGATTTTTCGGCCATTTTTTTTTTGTGGGTCCCCCCGGGACCCCCCCCCCCCCCCGGGGGGGGCCCCCAGGGGGTGGGTGGGTGGGGGGGACCCCCCCTCCCCCCCCGGTCTTAAAAAAACCCCTGCAATGGATGGTCGCCCCCCCCCCGCCACCAAGGAGGGGTCGAGGTGGGGTTGTGAATACCCCCTACCCCCTACAGGCCCGGCTAAAGACAGACTGCTCCCGGCCAAGAGTGTCTGGACCAATCCACAGTGCCTACCTCGAAAGGGTATTTTTCCCCTGTTCTCCGCTTTGTCCTGAAACACATTGCGGCATGCTTGCCCCTTTTTTTTTCGCCAAGGAAATTGCCAACGACTCTTTTTGTCCTGCCGAAGGGTCACAGCATTTCGACTCAGTCGTTTTTGGTAGCACACAGAAAGCCAAAAGGGAAAAAATCAGAGGTCGCTTTGGGCAGCTTTTGCTGCTGAACCCCGGGAATCTAGCAGCGCCCTCCCTAATTGCCTAATCTTGCAATCCCTCCCACGTCCAACTGAACATCCAAAACCCACTTCTTTCTTCAAAACGTCCACCTGTAAGCTTTGGAGTCAGAAACTGCCGGCTTTTGCCATTTTCTCCGACTCCGTGAGGAGGAGAGCGGCCCCGCCCTGCCCCCCGTCGTCACCGCCACCAGCCAGACTACCAACCAAACGCTACAAGACCCTCTCCAGCAGCAGACCGCCCGCATGGCGCAGACGGAAACCGACTCGCTTACCCAGATGGAGAAGCTGTCCACGGACCGAATCGCAAGCCAAGGAGTGTAGTTCAGTAAATTTGGGTCCAGTCACCGAGACGCCCATTGCACATTTTCCAGATTGTCTCAGCATTGGCACATGTCCATGGGGGAGGTTCCCAGTAGCAACCTCACCCCCCCACTCTCGAAAACCTGTCGCCCTGGGGGTGGTGTCTCTGGGGTCTCAGCACCAC
>CAAHFI011698117.1:0-22759 GCA_900893395.1 Euglena gracilis
GGACAACGTCATCCTCAACAAAAATTGACTTCGGTGCTGGACCAAGTGGGCCTGGTGGCCCAGAATATGCTGGTATTGGCGAGCAAGGTTGAAGCCCTGGCCGACAAGGTGGAGGAAGGTCGACCGGGAAAAAGAAAACGACAAGCAGAAGAAGACTATGAAGACTACCTCAGACAAAAGCACCAGCACAAGTACATTCCCCCGCCACCTCCGCCACCAGCACCAGCAACAGCAGCAGCAACAGCTGCAGCCCCAAATGGGGCCACAAATGGGCAGCCAAATGGGGACCCAGATGGCATGAACATCCCCACTATGAGTGCCAGTGCAACAGCCAACAACCACCAGGGCTGCAGCTCCCCACCGCTGCTGCGACAGCTGTGGTGCAAATCATGTTGCTGCTGATTGGAAATGTTACACATCAAAATGGCAGCAACATGCCCAATGCTGTCTCACAATTAATGGCCCCCCCAGTTGGAACATTTGGACCCTTTCCCCCACAAGTGCTCCCCTGTGCCCTGCCCTGTGCCCTGCCCAAGCCAAAGGGGGGAAGGGGGGGGACAGGAAGTATTTGAGGTCCCAAAAAAGACAAGACCCCCCAAATGCAAAAAAAATGCACCACAACACCCCAAATCCAGAGGATCCTGGAAAAATTATGGACCAGGTCCACACTGGAAAAACAGCAAGTGGCAGAGATAGTGGAGGAAAGAAAAACAGCACTGAAGGCTGCACAAGCCAGGGCTGGTAAAACCCAAACCCAGCAAAGCTGCCCACAAACTCGGTGACAGCCGCAGACGACTGGTCTGTGCTGTCCTCGACGGACGCCTCCATTTGGGGGGAATGGACCGGACAAAGAAAAACATACAAAAAAGCCCTCGTGGATCAGTGGCTGGAAAACATCCATATCACTGCGGCCCCCCTTCCCCCTCACCCCCCCGGACGCACTGGTCTGACCTGGCGGACGATGAGGTCCAGCTACTCCTGTACGTACCTTGTGCTCTGCCCCAGGGAGGGGGGGATGTCTGGTGGCTGCTCCTCGCCAAATCATGGGGGACTGGGCGCACCCTGGGCACCGCAAGGCCGGCGGACCCTCTGGCCTGCAGGCCTGTGGCTCGACCACCACAGGCAAAAATGCCATAGGGACATCCTGCGTTGTGGGGATATCGAAGAAAACCCGGGCCCTTCTCCGGGGGGCCAGCAGGCCAAACAGCCCCCTGACACCGGACGACGTATGGGATGAACTGTACTGGAATGGCCAGCGCTGGAGGTGGCAACGTCTGCGCACCCCGGCCACAGCGGGCCCATCTTCTGAGGCCCCTGCCCAGGTCGGCCCAGGGACCGAATTTGCGAAATGCCGCCTGTGCTTTCAGCACATCAACCTGTCGTCCCTCTGGGACATGCAGTCTCATCACTGCCAGGCAGGTAGGCCGTTCGGCAACATCTTTTCGCTCACCACAGTCCGGGAAGATAATTGGCGCTGGGATCTACAACACCTGGAATCCCTTCCAAATGGCGAGTGGTGGCTAGTCCGCTGCAAGGTCTGTGGGTGGTCGACTGAAACCCCTTACCCGGCACCCCTACTGAGCCACATGCAAATTTGTACACCACCGTCTCTCTCTGACTTGGAAAGCGACTTGGAAGGGGACGATGACACGACGGACATGATAACAAGCGTGCTGACTACTCACACGGACACAGGAAGGTCACCGTCGCTGAATCCAGCAGCCCAGCACCTCCTTCGCCTTATTCATCCACCGGCAGGGGCGATGACATCCTCACCGCCGGAGACGTCGAAAGCAATCCGGGCCCAAGAAGCGCTAGTGGACCCCCTGAGGACCTCTCACGCCGACTGCCACGCGAGGATTTTATGCTGGACCCCCCGTGGTTCCAGGTGGTAGTCCGGGCCCTTTCGCCCCACAACCCGCCCACCATCGACGCCTTCGCCGACCAGAACAACACACAGCTAGCCCACTTCTGGTCACACAGGGAGGACGCCTTCCTCCAGAACTGGAACCTGCCGCACCCAATATGGTGCAACCCGCCTTTTTCCTTGCTCCCTCGTGT
This sequence comes from Euglena gracilis, assembly GCA_900893395.1. Classification (NCBI taxonomy): domain Eukaryota; phylum Euglenozoa; class Euglenophyceae; order Euglenales; family Euglenaceae; genus Euglena; species Euglena gracilis. Next base: position 2,062 of record CAAHFI011698117.1, read on the forward strand.
TCTTGAGCACGTCCTCCGCCATGGGGGCAACATCATCCTCCTCGCACCGGACTGGTCCAATGTGCTGGCTGCCCTACGGAGCATCTCCTCGGGCAGCATGACCCTGCCACGGTGCCCTATCTACCGAGCCAGGGGACGGCACTGCTCCCGGCCCCGGTCTGGGCAACTGTGGCCCTGCGGATACACCACCCAGGCCACCATCCACTGAGCAGTGCCCCGGGGCGGGTGAGGCCCGTCCCCACGCAAGCACTCGCAACGTCCGCCACGCGTCTCGTACACACCATATCCGCTCGTGCCCCTCCTCTCCCTGGGGCAGCACCGCCTCATCAGAAAGCGAACTGCCTTACACGGCGGCGAAACATTCCACCTGGGGACTATGCGGGCCGGACTTTCCTGATCTACCACGACGCCCTCTGGGACATCCGGGGCACCTCCCCTCACTGGTGCCAACGCTGTGGACTGTGGCAATGGCCATGGGACTGTCCCACGCTACTCCCCAACACTTCGCCGCACCCAAAACACCACTCTTCCGCCCTGCCTTCCGGCTGAACCCCACCCCACGCTCCCTCCTTGACGCTATACAAGCCCACCGGCTGAGACAGCACCGGCTCATCCGTCACCAAAAAACGACCGTCGTAGTTCGTCGCTGGGCGGTGCCTACACCTTGGAGACTATCCGCGGACGGGGTAGCCTCCTCACCTGTGGGGATGTGGAGGAGAACCCTGGGCCAGCCAAGCGCCCGGCACCGCCATCCCCCGCGGCGCGCCAACCGAAACGGAGGCCAGAGAACATGACAACCTTTTCTGGACCTCGCTCACCCGGAACGTGACGCGGCGATGGTCATCGACAGCGCCGGCCAGGAATCCAATCTCCGAGGACAGCCTGCGCACAGCCTGGTGGTTGGCGCTCCGCCCTGCGACATAACCCACGTCCTCCAACAGAGAATTCGACCCTCATCCACCTGCCCTCCGCCTGCCAACAACCTGTCTTTGACACCATGGCAGACGCCATCACGGCGTATGTACGAGCACCCACGGACGCGGCATTGTTCGCCGTGCTCTCCTTCCCTAAGCTTGTCCTCCGCCCCGCGTCAACAACCAAACCACCGCCACCAGCAGAACTGGAGTCCATCCTGCTGAGACGCGCCAGGCTATTCCGCGAAGGGGATTACGCTACCCTGCTGACAGAGGCCCAAAAGGACACCCAGACACGACACTCCATTGTGGAGACCAGGGCAGAAAAACGCTCCAGAACACCAAGGTTGGGTTTTGGGTTTTGGGTCCCCCCCCAAAAACACCAAAAATTTGTATTTTTGGGACCCCCTCTTTGAAAAATTTTACCCCTAACCCCTAACTACCTAAAAAGGCCGATTTTGGCCAAGAAAAGCCATTTTTTTCAAAATTTTCTGCGCCTGCGGCGCCAAAAAGTATATCTCACCCCCCTCTGGGCCCTCCGGGGAGTCCGGCTGGACCCACCCCGGGTAATCCCTGGGGCTGCAGCCGGGATCGAACCACCGACCCCGCGTGCAAAGCAGGATTCCTGTCCAACACGTCCAAAAGGATGGAAGCGCACCGGGGGGGGGGCAGTGCTTATACAAGGCCAGTGTTTATACACCGGGGGGGGATGGTACAACAAAATTGTGGATTCTGATAAGGGGTGACCGTTGGAATCCAGACTGTTATTTTCGGAGGGAAAATCATGCCCTCCAGAATTGTGGCCTCTGATTGGGGGGGGGTGTGATCATTGTAAACCCTCCCCCAAATAATCCCCCCCAAATAATACCCCCCCCCGGGGTACGACTTCGGCCACCAAAATAATACCCCCCTCCCCCAGTTTCGGGCCGAAAGCCCGGATTTTTGACCTGAAAATGTAGGTAAAAATCACAATCTCTGACAATAAATTACGAAAAAAAATCGATTTTTCTGGATTATCTGGCCTCCAAGAAATGCTAAATTTCATGAGAAAGTACAAAAAAAATGATCCCAAAGGGGGTTTTGGCACTATTTTTGCTCCTACGGAACTTCGAAAATTTTCGAAAATTTTTGGGAAATAATACCCCCCCCTCGGGCCGGGACTTCGGGCGAAAAAATATTACCCCGGGGGGTATTATTTGGGGGGTTTTACATGTCTCGAACAGAAAATTGCATTTTGGGGCATTTTGAAAGGCCTTGTGGCCCCAAAAAATTTCAGGATCCAAAATTGTACTAACTAAACTAACTGGACTAACTGGGTGGGGGATGGTCTGACTACTGAAAAGTAAACCGCCAGAAAGTGTTTCAAGCAGGCGGGGAGTGTTCAGGACAACTCTGAGCGACAGCCCCTTCGTGACTTTGCGGATGTCGACCATTGTTTCCCATGGTTTTCTCTCATCGTCAATGGAGACCCAAAAATTTGATTTTTGGGTACCCCCCAAAATTTTTGGGCCGATTTTGGGACCCCCCCAAAAATACAAAAACAAAACCCAACCTTGAGAACACAGCCCACCGCCCTCAGTGAAGCAATGACGAGACGCGTACACACCCTCACCGCAGAGGGGGCTTCTGCAAAGGCCGTTCAGATTCTGCTATCCGAGGGTGCGCACCAACCGGACGACCCAGAGGTCTGGGGCGCCCTGGAAAAGCTACACCCTGTCGGCAGGAATGTTGACACCAACCGCCTGCCGCGCCACGTCCGCCCTTTCCCGAGAACCACACCCCTGACTGGGAGGACAGATTGAAGGAAGCCATCCGTCGCTTCCCACGGGGATCGGCGCCGGGGCCATCTGGGTTGCGACCAAGCCACCTCCAAGACTGCCTGCGGAGACCAGGTCGAGGAGCAAGGCTGGTCACTGCCCCCTTCAGAACCTCGGAAACAGAAGTGGTGGAATCACGAGCTGGGCAAGAAGACGATGGATGACCTGGTGGACCACGCTCGGCCCCGGGACCAGAACCGCCTCCTCGAACAGGCCACAGGTTTCGGGCATGGTTGGATGGCGGCAACCCCTCAAACAACTCCCACACCACTTTCTCCAGCGAAGAGTACACCTTGGGGCTGAAGTGGTGGCTGGGTCTCCCGGTGTTGAACGACGTCAGCCACCCATGCACGGGATGCAACCAGCCCCTGGACAAGGAAGGTGACCACCTCCTTTGCTGTCGCAGGAATAACTTCGCCACCCCCACAACGCTGTTCAGGACGCGCTGTTCCAAACCTTGTCCAACAGCGGACAGCGGGTACAGAAGGAGGTTTCCCTGCCAACGGCCCGAGATAGCCACCTCCGCCCGGCCGACCTCCTCCTAGACTGCTGGTCTGACGGGAAGCCGACAGCGCTGGATGTCACCGTCTGCCACGGATGGCAGGCGACAGAACACACTGGAGATCCTTCCTGAAGAGACGGGAGGACGCCAAAAAGCAGAAGTACAACATCCCATGCCAGCAAGTAGGCTGGGGCTTCACGCCCTTCGCCCTTGTGACGTGGGGGGGCATGGGGCCCGAGACAGCCAAAACTCTGAGCAGGGTGGCGAAACGCGCCTCGTCCTGGCAACAGGGTGCGGAACGAGAATTAAAGGAGGCGGAGATTTACCAGAACGTCGCAATCGCCCTACTACGCGAAGTCTTCCATCTCCTGCAACCCAAGCACATTCTCCGTTAAAAAAAACCCACAACACACACACACACACAACCACGACCCACCGCCACTCTCCTCTCCAAGCCACGTACCGCCGCCCTGCCCCCGACCCCTCCGCACTCCAGCACTGCCGAACCCCTCAGCACCCCTCTTCCCCGCGCCCCTCTTCCCCCGCGCAACGTATCGAAGGTGGGCCTAGCCCATTTTCCACCCGCCGTCCTATACCCCAGCTGTAAATTATGATAACCGCCTGCGGACCTTCAAATCCAGTAGGCTGTGCCACTGGTCGGTGGATTCGGTTCGCCCCACCACCGTCCCCTCCGTTGCTGAATTCTCATGAAGCGTGCTGCAAACCCTGCAAACGCTGCAAACAAATTGGAGGAGGGTGCACCGGTGCCCGACATCGCCAGGCTCCGCTGCCAACCCCCTTCATCACTCCATCATTGGATGACAGTGCTGCCATCTAGGGCGTAAATACGGTCCTGGCGCCGGACGAATATCGCTTGTTGATGAGGTTCTGGATCGGTTTACCCCTCATCGCCACATCTGACCTGCTCCAGTGCCCCCTTTGCTCCGAATCTATCGATCCTTTTGGTGATCACCTCCTCACTTGCTGCAAGAACGCCTCACCGAAAGACAGAACTGCCTGCGTGACGCCCTCGTCGATCTTGCCAGCGAGCAGGCATCTCTGTTCGCAAGAAGCAGAGCTGCGAATCTGGCACTCGCGATGCCGACCTCCTACTGCTCGGTTGGAACAAAGGACGGCACCTTTGCCGTAGACGTAACCATCGAACATCCTCTGGCCCCCTCCCGGTGGCCTCTGAACCTCACCCGTGTCTCACGCACTTTGCCTGATGCTGAGTTGCACAAACGGAACCAGGCAGAGGACAGATGTTCGCGGCATCAGTGGGACTTCTCCGGTGTGGCTTTCAACGCGTGGGGCTGCCCCGGCCCTGCCGCTGCCAAGCTCCTCCGTGACATTCTCCACATGGCTACAAACGCTTTTGCCGGCACTGCCAAACAACGCCGGCTCCAGGAACTGACAGATAACCTATCTGTCACACTCGCCCGGGCAGTTGCCCGCCAACTGCGCCTGGCCGAAAGAGCCACAGACCGGGTGCTCTTTTCCACGTGATAATTCACCCCGTCGCAGGTGCCCTCACACTCCCCCTCCTGTGCTCTCTTTTTCCCCCTCCTCTCCTTTCTCACTGGTCCTCTGGACCAACACACATAAACCTATACTCCCCAAACCTCTAACCTTGAGCTTTGCTCAAGCGACCGCTCGCTGACTCGCGCTTGCCGTATTTGTACATATTCCTAACCAAACCACAGACCCCAGGTACTGCAAACCCCAGACTCTCCAAACCAAACTCTCCCCGCCGTATATTTTGAAGATGGGACTTTCCCATTTTCCTCTAACCAATGACCGCGGGACATGCACGGCACTCCATACAACCTTTTGTACTTTACACCCATAGTATCTACCGGCACCTGTGGCCGCACAGGGAGTCATGAGGAGTTTCTCCTTGTGGCGAGGGCCAAAAGAGACACTTTCTGAGTGTCTATTTTTTTTCGTCTCCACACGTGCTCATTGCCTGAAAGCCCTGAGTGGGGTACGACTGAAGTTTCAAGGCAATGCAAGAGCGATGGAGGCGAGCTAACCACCATGGTGACGGTGAACGACCCCGTCATGAAGTCCACAAAGCGAGTTCGACCAAGCGACACAGAGAAGAAGACGAAGAATGGGAGCGAGCTCTGCAAAAAAGGTACGGCCGAAATTACTTACAGAAGGAGGACAGAAAGAGGAAAAGGCTCGAAGGCAAGCAGCGAGCCAGGGACAAGAAGCATTGGCAAGAGGAGCAGCATTATTGGGAAGAACAGGAGAAGAAGACCGCGACACAGAAGGCAGAGAGACAGAATCCCAGAAAGCAGGTGAGCAGGCAGCCTAAAAAGCAGCCAGCCCCAGCTGAACCTGCTGACTCCACATCGACCTCGACATCATCTGATGAAGCCCCACCCCCATATGAACCAAGGGGTTCCCAGCAGCCCGAACCGCGGCAGGACCCAGCACTGCTGGGCCAGCTGGTCTGGCAGCTGGGACAGCAGCAGGCCGCCATGCAGCAGCTGGCACAGCAGCAGGAGGCCCTGCAGCTCCATCTCCAACACATGCCCCATGCAGCAGCCCACCATCATCAGCAGCTGCTCATGCCCTTGGAGCAGGCCCAAACAACCAGCAGCACCCTACATTCTGCAGCTGGGACTGAGAGGCATGTCAGCCCACCGGTGCCCTACCATTATCAACAGCTGGCCCAGCCACAGCAGCTACCCATGCCACAGGCACTGGCCATGCCACAGCAGCTGGCGTTGCCACAGCAGCTGGCCATGCCACAGCTGATGAGGACCCCACATCAGTCACCCTCTTCATGGATGTCCCCAGCAGCTACCCAGCAACAGGTGGCCCCCCCACTGCAGGCCCATGCCTCTGCTCCAGTACAGCAGCTGGGGGCACAATCCTCCAGGCTACAGCCCCACACACCAGCAGCAGAATCAGCACACTCCCTGCAGCAGGGGCCCAGCATTCCAGAGCTCCCCAGCATTCAAGAGCTGCAACGGTTGATAAGCCTGCGAGAACACTTGCGATTGGCCGGGTTTTCGCATTCGGTGCCTGCCTTGGAAGCCGGGGAACCCCCCAACCTTATGACTGTTTGCCCCCATCTGTGGGTGAGGACCCCCCCCACCCTATGATTACATTGGTCCGGAATTCCTGCTTCATGTGGGTGAGGACCCCCCACCCCTATGATTACACTGGTCCGGAACTCATGCCTGAAGTGCAGTCGCCCACTGCTGGAAACCCACTGACCACACTCGAGACCAGTGGAATCGAGTCGAGCTCACCGGCCGGACCTGACAGCGCGGAGCGAGAGGGAGACCCACTGGCGAGGGGGGGGGGCGGCACTGGGGGGTGGAATTCCGCACCACCTTACCGCATTTTTCGGGACCCCCCCTAGGACCGCCGCACCGCTGGGACGGATCTCAGTGGGAAATGGCTGGGGCAATGGAAGGGGGCTGGGTGTTGGAGCCCGCCGATACCTGGTTGGGGGTTGTTCCACACCCGCCCCCACGCCTTTGGAGGGCTTGACCGAACCACTCGCCCCAGATGGCACTCGCCTCGGGCAGAATTCCTGGCGAAGCGCCGGGCCCGCGCCGAAGCTGGCCCGGCGACTCCGGGAGGTACTGGCCTGGTGGGAAAGCAGGGGGCGAGGCCTCGACCTCGAACGCGGCCGGGGCCTGCGAGCCCCACCCCTCCCCCGTATGCAGACCGCGGCACCCCTACCCCGGGGACCCCCAACGAAGGGGGAAGTCATCCGTCTCGCACAGGCCTCCATGGGCAGTGCCCGTGGCACCTCCGCGAGGAGGGCCTGCAGTGGGTGCCACCTCCCCGCCGTGCGCCGCGATGCATCTCCCCACCGCGGCCCGCGGACTGGCCCAAGAATCGTATCGCGCCACACGCACCAGTGGTGTGCACAGCGACATGGGCGCCCGAAGCGGACCTCCCACCACGGTGGCTACACAAGGTCTGCCGCATCCGATGCTCGTGGGAGGATGTGGAGGCCCTGTACAGGCGCCAGAACAGGCCACGGCCACAGGCCGTCCCAAGCGTGACGAGAATTCGTCTTGTGCCGCGCCGCCCCGTTCACTGGCCGCCGACCAGCTCCCCCAGACAGTGGCGGACCAGCAAACACCCACCGGTGTTCTCTCCCCCCAGACAGTGGTCCGGCGAACACCCACCGGTTTTGGAGGGGGCTGACCTGCTATCGTGTGGTGACATCGAGGCGAACCCTGGCCCCGGTCCAGGCGGGGGGGGGCGCTGACCTGCTATCGTGTGGTGACATCGAGGCGAACCCTGGCCCCGGTCCCGCACCAGGCCCCGGGGCCTCCCCGGGCTGACAACACGGACTCTGGGACGTCCTACGACGCCATCGGCTGGAGGACCTCTTCCATGTGCGGGAGGTGGACGTCACACCGCCTGGGCCTTCAGGCAGCCCGGTCACCTGCTGACTGGTAAGTGGTACCACGTACGCTGCACACTCTGCAGTACGCAGGCTACAACCCGTTGCGCCGGCTGGTGCCTACAACACGAGGCCATCTGCCCCTTCCTCTCGACGCCGAGCCGGTTCCCGAGGACCGGGAACCGCGCACCCCCACCGGCCGAGGGGACGCCATCCTCACGGATGGCGACATCAACCCACTGCCGGGGCCCTCCTCCTCTCTCTCGACTACATGCTCGACCCCAGCTGGGTATCATGGTCCCTTCGCGAACTGGGTGTTGCTCCCACCAATTGGCCGGTGGTGGACGCCTTTGCCGACAGGCACAACAGCCAATTAGCCATCTTCTGGGACGAGGGCGTGGATGCCTTCAGCCAATCTTGGAGCCGTCCGGAGGCCTTGTGGATGAACCCACCTTTCCGTGTCCTGCCACAGCTCCTCTGCCACGGCCTTCGGCACGGCAGCCACGCCGTGATCGTCGCCCCGGACTGGTCCCCTGGTCTGCCGAGATTGCAGGCGGCGGCCCTGCGCTCCACGTTGCTACCGCAGGCGCCCCTCTTCCGCGTTTGTGGTACCGCGCTCCTACCCCACCCCCGATGGCGAACCTGGTGCCTCTACCTCCACATCGACCCGCCCCCTCACACGTCCCTGCCGGGGAATGACGAAGAGGCGCCCGTCCTCTGCCCGACCGGTCACCCCATCATCGTGACGTCCCGTTTCTCTCCTCCCACGACCTACCCCCTTGAACGAATGGCTTCATGACGAATCCACCCCCGGGCAGCCTTACGAACTCCTCATGGGCGGGCGGAGATTCGTTGTACGGGGCGATGGCCTCTAGGACCCCCGCTTCCCACCGAGGATCCATGCCCCTTCTGCAAGGGATCCCACTGGCCTTGGGAACGCTGCTGCCTCCTGCCCGACGCCAGCAACAATCGGTCGGCTATTCGTCAGCCCACAATCCGCGTCACCCGAGGGGCATCCCGCTGCCGCAACTCCCTCTTGAAGTCCTGCCGTTGCTCCGTCTGCACCGCCCTGGCCGGGAGGGGGAGCCTACTAACGTGTGGCGACATACACCTCCACCCCGGACATCCGTACCCCCATGCAACACGCCACACCCGTCACTCCCTCCTGGACCGCTACAATGCCAGCCAGAGCACCCTCCGGACGGCCGAGGGAGTCTCCTGTCATGTGGTGACATCGAGAGAAACCCAGGACCCCGGCGGGCCGCCAGGCACCCCCGCTGGCAAGAAACGCTCCGCAGCGCCTCCCAGTCCCGTGAGAGCCGCGCCACCCGAGTCCAATTCCGGACCTGGCTCACCCTGGAGATGACGTGCCCGCGGCCATGGTCGTCGACCGCAACGGCAACGGCTCAGACCTCCGACAAGTCGGCGCCTCGCGCCTCATCATTCCGCCACAACCGGCCAGTCTGCAAAACATCCTCCTCTGCCGGGCTAAACACCGTTCTCCACGTGCCAGCCTCGAACCAGCGCGACGTGACGGAGACCATTGCCGACACCATCTCCGAGTACGTCGCCCAACCCGACAACGACCGCCTGTTCGCCGTCTTGGCCTTCCCGAAATTGGTCCTGCGCACTGTCCCGAGCATCGGCCGGGAGACGGCAGAGGATGTCTCCACCGCCATCAGCAGGCGCATACAGCTCTTCAGGCAGGGCCATTACCTGACACTGGTGACCGAGCTTCGAGCGGCCACGAGCCTGCCCGCCTCGTCCATCGAGACGCGCACAGCCAAGAAAGTACGCACCGAGCCCTCGTCCGTACCTGACGCTGTGCTCCGACGGGCGCGCACACTGGTCGGGGAAGGAGCCCCAGCCAAAGCCCTGCAGGTTCTGCTGTCTGAGGGGACACATCGCTCCAGCGCCCCTGCGGTGTGGCCAAATTGCAAGACCTGCACCCACTGGGCCGGCCGGTCAACCCCAACAACTTCCCTCCGCAGTTGCCACCTTTCCCGGACGGTCAACGCATACGGTGGGAGGAAGCGAAGCCATCCTTCGCTTCCCACGCACGTCGTCCCCGGGCCCCTCTGGACTGCGCCCTGCCACTTGCAGGATGCTTCCGCCGTCCTGGCCACGGCGCCCGCCTTCTCACGGCACTGGGTCTGCTGGCCGCCGCATGGGTGGAGGGTGACTTGCCCCCGGACCCGGACCCGCAACCTGACCCCTTGCCGAAAAAAGCCGACGGCGTCCGGCCCATCGCAGTGGGCGAGACCCTTCGCCGACTGGTGGGGAAGGCACTCCTTCACACAGGAGCCGCCAGGGACCAAGTTGCTCGGCTGAGCCCCTCCAAACCGGGTCGGACTACCCAACGCGGCCGAATCCACCGCCATCACGGTTCAGAACCTGGTCAGGAAACTGGACCCCAGGGGGAACTGGGCGGTTCTTCAGGTGGATCTGAAGAACGCCTTCAATACCCTCGACCGCACGGTCTTGCTCCAGAAGGCGCAGATGCGCACACCCGCGCTTTTAATTATTTGGCGGTTCGCGTATGGCCAACCGGCGCATTTGTTCAGTGAGGGACGACTGCTGTCTCTACCAGGGGAACGCACCAAGGCTGCCCTCTGGGGCCCATTGGCTTCGCCGTTGGGCTACACACCATAGCCGAAACAATTGGACAACAGGCCGAACTGCTCTGGTCCTCCTGGTACCTCGACGACGGGATACTAATCGCGAGCCTCTGGTATTGCAGAAGTGCCCGGATTTTCTCCGCGTCGAAAGCGAACGCACCGGGGTCCAGCTGAACCTGGCCAAGTGTGTGGCCTGGGGCCCTGCCGCCGGCGCCATCCCGGACCGAGAGCACCTTCAACAAGTGCCCTGGGCAGAGGATTCCGGCATCACCGTACTCGGTTGCCCGGTCGACTTTCCAACCTCCACCGGCCACACGGCAGCAGCCTGGGCGGAGGCCACGGCACGAATTGAGAAAGCCGCAGACTTGGTCACGTCGTGACAGACCCCAGCTCGCTCACCCACCTCCTCCGGTTCTGCTTGGATCGTTGTAAGGTCAACCACCTCTTGCGAGCATCCGACTCCTACGAGGCCCAGGAGGAGGTAACCCGTTGTGGGAAAACTATTCTCGGCGCCTTTCAAAACATCCTCGGTCAGGCGCTCAGCACAGAACAGCGGCAGCAAGCAGCGCTCCCCTCTCCAACGGAGGATGCGGGCTCCGCATCCCGGCGGCTTGCCAGCCGCCGCCCGCACCGCGGCCCTGTGCCAATACTACACCCATGGACACAAAAAAGTCGCCTGCCCCACATACGCAGCAGCCCCGGCCGAACGAATTTGCCAGCAGCCCGCCAATGACCTCTGCTCCACGCTAGGCCCCCAGCATCCCTCGAGCCAGCGGCTGCTTGTCGCTGCATCCTTCGCCTCTGCCTCCGGCAACGACACCTCGCAACGATGGTGGCAATCCCAGCTGTCCGCACCACGGTGGATGGCCTCCTGAACCGAATCCCACCGAGAGACCAGGCCCGCCTGATGGAGCAGGCACATGGCATCGGTCACGGTTGGATGGCTGCGGCACCCCACGATGCCCTCCACACCACAGTCGACGCGGCTGACTACCGCCTTGGGCTGAAGTGGTGGCTGGGATTTCCCCTGGCAGACCACACCGGGACCTGCGCGGGCTGCCAGAATGTCACAGACGTACACGGTGACCACGAGATGTGTTGCATCCGGAACAACTTCGCCAACAGACACAACGCCGTCCAGGACGCTCTGTTCAACCTTCTGTCCACAAACGGCCAAAGTGTCCAACGAGATGTCCCGGTGCCCAACCAACCGACACCTCGCTACGGCAAGCCGACCTGTTGCTCGCCACATGGCAGGACGGTAAGCCAACAGCCGTTGACATCACCGTCGCACAACGGATGGCAAGCAGCGAAAGGAACGGCTCCAGGGAACGCTGGAGAACGTTCTCAAACGACGGGAACACGCCAAACACGGCAAGTATGATGTCCCATGTCGCAACAGGGGCTGGTCGTTCGCCACGCTGGCAATGGGCACCTGGGGAGGACTGGGCCCGAAACCGCCAAGCTGCTTTCCCGAATGATGAAACGGACCACCGCCTGGGATCAGGGCGATATACGCTCTACACGACAGGCAGAAAGCTACCAGCTGCCGGCGCTGGCTCTCTTCCGCCAAGCAGTGCAGATGCTGCGCCACAAGCACTTCCTTCGCTAAAGCACCATGGGACACGCCAACGCGAACACGATACTCCCCGCGTGTCACCACACCCTCCAAGCCAACCAGGGCTCGTCATTTCGCAGGGGGTGGCCGACGCAGCCGCCCCAACGGTGCGCACCCGCAGCAGGAGCGTGACCCAAATTAGCGCCAAAGGACTGACACCCCGTAACTCAGTCCATCAAAGTACGTCTCGGCATGCCCCTGGGCAGCCACCACTCACCGCCTGCACTGACAAGCCGCTGACCTGACTCCTGCTTAACCTCCCCTGCCTATCCATGGGGTCTCCCCATCTGTACATAGATTCCATCTCCCCTGAAACACTCCATCGTAGGCTGTGCCACTGGTCGGTGGACTCGGTTCGCCCCACCACCGTTTACCCGACAGTAAAAGGTTACAAGGTCACTTTCTGAGTTACAGGGTTTGGTGCTTTTGCAATTCTCTTTTAGAATTCTGAGGGTGAAGTCCCATTTGAATAGAAGTTTTATTTCTTTCTTTTACAAAGCTCGAAAGAGCAAAGGTCACTTTCATATAAGGGACTTCGGACCAACAATTCTCTTTGCCTTTGCTTTTGCAATCAAAGGGGAAAGGAAAAAAATTTTATTGTTACTCCCCCCGGGCTTTTCGGAGGAAACCATAAGTAGAAAAGCCGGGGTGGACGTACACTTGTAGCACAATAGGTTTAACGGTCGAACGACCAAACAAAAACTCAGAAAAAGGCGCCTAAGCACGGGCGAGGTGTTTCAGTGGCACAAGTGGCTACGGCTGCATCACAAAGCCTCTGAGCCCCCACCTTTGCTTATCTTTGGTTGTGTTTTCAAACAAATTTTTAAAAATTTTGACATTTTTACAATTTTCACAAAAAATTTTCCCAACTTTTCATCAAAAATGCAAAACGCAATGCGAACAATGGAAAACGCACCTATTAACTATGCTTTGTTAACTGGTTCGCTTCGTGGGCTGCAGAATGCAGACGAAGTCGCTACGGCGACAGAAAATTTCCTTACAACAGGCGAATGCCCAAGTCGCTTTAGCGACAGAAAATTTTTATTCACAAGGGGCGGATGCCCAAGCCGCTTCTGCGATGGAAAAATTTTACATACAATGGGCGGACGCCCAAGCCGCTTCGGCGGTAAACCCTCCACAACTGGGTTTCGAACCCAAACCGCAATTAGCGGTGCCCCCCCTACAACAAGCCGCTTCGGCGGTGCCCTGTATGTAGTTAGACACCCGCTGTTGGACGGCCACGGGGCAGCTCATACTACTTGCCGTGGCCCTTCCGCTAGCGAGGGCCACGTGTTGTCGACTTCCACGGGCTCTGCCGCCTTGGAGCGTCCTCTCTTAGCATCGGCTTGAGGCTTTGGAACGGTGTAGGAGTTTCAGTCGCCCTATACTCGGCGCGTCCGCCTCCGCCTTCTGGGCGCCGTGGGGTCAGGCTCTGATTTCCCGGTTCGTGTGGCATTAGACGGGTTCGCTACCATGTATGTAGGTTTAGCCACCCGCTGTTGCACGGCCACGGGGCAGCTCATACTACTTGCCGTGGCTCGTCCGCTAGCGAGGGGCCACGCCCGTGGTAATCGACCGATCAACGTTCGTCCACGTGCGCAGCCTCACGCGCCGATCGAATCCCCGCGGTATGCCCTCTGCCCGTACGGGATCGATCAGGACTCACAGGGCGGACCTGGGTCTCGAACCCACCGACCTCCCGCGTGTGAGCCCAGTGCCTTACCGAATAAGCTACTCGAGCGATACTCGCTTGGTACTACGCGCCGGCGACCTACCTCCGTAGGATCTCCCATCTGCCGCAGACAGCCCCCCGCAACAGTCTTCGGACCCAAGCCGCTTCGGGTGCCCCCCCCTCCAAGGGTCTTCGGACCCAAGCCGCTTCGGCGGTGCCCCCCCCTCCAAGGGTCTTCGGACCCAAGCCGCTTCGGCGGTGCCCCCCCCCTCCAAGGGTCTTCGGACCCAAGCCGCTTCGGCGGTGCCCCCCCAAGGGTCTACGGACCCAACCCGCATTCGCGGACCCACCGTTAAAACAACCGCATTGCGGTACAACATAACCCTACAATGGGTCTATGGACCCCCTCCGCTTCTGCGGATACTGCTCACAAGTGGCAGAATGCCCGAACGGGACTGGCAATTAGTGCCTTTTGGCACCAATTGCCAACAGACCCCCCCCTTACGAGGACGGGTTGGAAACACCTTGTTTTTTCCAACCCCCCCCGGCCCTACCACCGGTAAGCCCATTCGGGACTTGCCCCCCCTCCACAATTGGCTAGAAATCCCAGAACTACCTTGGTCCGCTGAAATGCGGTTGGTGGTCCCGGACACTGCCGGTGTCATTGTTCCTATGGACAATGACCCCGAGAAGACCGGGATTCATTCTCCAGTAATACCGTTGAGCGCGTAGTCGAAAATTTACCAGAGAACCACCCACTACAACAGCAATTTCGACACATCGAAGCATGTGTCCAAATTGCGCTAAAACACTAAACCAAGTCCTACAATTTGATGAAGACAGTCACAAGGCCGTTTTCGGCAAGCTGGACTTCCTTTGGCAATATATCCAAGAATTTGGACAATTTTGCCAAAAGAATTTTAACTCCACTACAATGGACCTTCAGAACCTCCACCAAGGTTTTGACGCATTTTTCGCAACATCTTGGTACAAAACTGCCAACAAGTACAAGAGACCCTCCACACCGCGGAATCGCGGAATAACGCAAAATTTTCACATTTACAACAAAATCTACAACAACTGTTCACACAACTGGAAAATTTTTCTTATACAATGCAAGAAATGCAGTCCCGGTTACAACAACGGGATAAAAGCGCCTACGGGTGCGGAACTTGGCTCATATGTCTCATATGAGCACTTTTCAACTTTGTCCAATGTTGTACAACAATCCCAAGAACGCATTTTGCGTTTGGTGATGAAAACGCGAGTTTTCATCAAAATTTGCACAAATACGCGAAAACTATGTACAAAGAGCTTTTGCTCAACAACTGGAAGAGCGGATTGCTCGTTTGGAACAAACTTCCTGCAAATGCGGTGAAGTTTCCAACACTTTGACCGCATTGCACACTCAAGTGGCGGAAAATAGTGCATCGGCAGGATTTCCTCCATGAAAAGTGGCAAAACGACATACAAAAACTTGAAACTGCTTCCAATGCACTACAAACCGCTACGGCGGAACTCCAATCTCGCGATGCGGTGATTCTTAGCTTACAAACCGCGAATGCGGAACTCCAAGACCAAGAAACGGTCATAACTACCATCCAAACCGCGAATGCGGACCTCCAAATCGTTTGCAGACCTGAAAACCGCTTTTGCGGATGTTTCGGGACTCCAAACTGCAATTGGGGACTTACAACGCCGCTTTGCGGAAACTTCCACCAAAAATCCCAGTATGGGAGCACGATCCACTGTAACCGATTTGCACAATCAGTTACAAGCGGATGTGAACAAAATCGAATCCGCGTTTGCGGATTTGCACAAACGGTGCAACGGTAATTCAAAATCAATTCCGGATATCACCGGCATTGAAACCGCGCCTTGCGGATTTGAATACACAACACAAAACTTACAATCCACCACTTCCCATTTACAAAAAGCGTACAAACACTTTCTACAAGGGTCTCCGGACTCCAACCATCTTCGGATGGACAAACGGTTCGCGAAGTCGAACTACCCCTTGATTTCGCACATTTTACGACCAAATGCTTGCGAAAAATCAGGAAAACTACAAGAATTTTGTGAAACCTTGATGAGGACCGAAAATTCGGTCACCCAACAAGTTCTCACACTAAAACAACAAATTTCGGTGTTGGAGAACCGACTTTCTACAATGATGGATGACAAAACCGCTGAAAATGCGGTAGGGGTACCACAACCCCACAAGCCGAGAATCGGTTGAACACCCTTAAACCGCAATGGAAACTTTGGTTAAACGGGTCCAATCTTGGACACCACTTTTCCAAAGCTTTCCGCGGATTTTGACTCCATTGTTGACAAATTACCACTTTTGGATGAGTTACCCTCATACCGCAAACGTATTAAGCGTTTGCAGGGTGATGTGTTGAACGAATTTCGGACCTTTTCCAAGTGGTTGGTTCATTGGAACAAAGTATGTAAGATTTTGCATTGAGTTTGGATGAGATTCATGCAAAATTCCGCAACCCCCGCACTTTGCCCCTGAAAACCGTGTTTTCGGTGGTCAAATGCAACTTCCAGCTCACAACGCGCTTTTCGCGCACCAACGAAGCATCTTCGGATGCCCGACATCCAACTGGCCACTTTGTGCATCAAATTCGCGATTCGTTGGATGCCAATCCTTCCAAAGGCGCAGTATGCGCACCCCTACAAGCATCTTCGATGCGCATGCCCTACAAGCATCCACGGATGCACATGATCATGAACATGCCTACAATCGCGATTACAATCGCCCGTTTATACCACAACTTAAGATTCCCCCCCTAAGGGTGAATCTTCGGATGAGGAACCGGTTTTTACCACAAAAACCGTGAATCCTCCGGTTTTACAACAAGAAATTCACGAATCGGGACTGATTCACGGTATGAGCCATACCCCTACCCCGGGATTGGCCATGGATCGCGAATGCGAAACACGGAATTTACCGGCGGTTCCCCGATTTGCGGTGAACAACGGGATTCCTACCCCCCTGGTACGTTACCACACCCGAACCGCGGAATCGCGACCCTTTACAATCCGAATCGCGGAATCGCGAAACACAACCATATAATTCGCGGAACTGCGATGTACCAAATGCCCATGGTACCTATGGTACCATGAGTACCATCCTGGATGCGCATTCGCGCATGCCACCACAACAACCTCACACCAACAACGATGGAAATCGCGGTCCACAACGCAAAGGTACCATTACAATTGCCAACAAGGTGAAGCCACAATGGGACGGAGATCCCACAACTTGGAAACAATTTTGGCGCGACTGGACATACTATTGGGACTTGAAGGGTCCAACTTGAAGGGTCCAACCCAAGACGGGAACCCTGAGGTAATCAAGATGGAATTCATTGATTGCCTTCCCAAGGAAGAAAAAGATCGCGCCCGACAACTTGTGATCCGGAATCGGATATCTTTTGTGAACTGGTTGACCAATATGCGTCAACCTGTTCAAGCCTAATTTCGCGAATTACGCTGGAGAAAAAATGGCGGCAATTCGCACCATCTGACCGAAAATGGAAGTCAATCGACCTTTGGTATTCCAAATGGTTGGATTGGCTTCTGAGGTTGATGAACTGGGAGAGAACCAAATGAAAGAACAATTCGATGCGGTTCTCCTCCATTTCATTCCTACAATTATCAAGGACATCCACCGCGAGGAACTCGCGGACAACAAACTCACACTTGAACAACGATGGAACTATGTTTCCAAACAAATGAAACTCTCACAACTTTTGGGACAGATACAATCGGCTTACACCCACCACCCTACCGCTGGTCTCCCTAGCGGTACGGTAAGTGCCCTACAAAAGACTTCTTCTCCAAAATCCCCACGGGGATACGGTAAACATACAAACTCCCCAAGGGGAGATACAAAAACGCGCTATCCGCGCTCATCTGACCAATCTTCTGACAAAACTTGCTTTTTGTGCAACAAATCGGGGCATACGTCCCGTGACTGCCCCCACCCTGATACGCGAAAGCGGTATCAGAGTCCAAGGGGTTCACAATCCTCGCGGAGCTCGCGCTCCTCTGGATATTCGCACAAATCTGGACAATCACAATCTCGGGTTATCGACAAAGGTCCCGATCACCGTTCCGCGACCGCGGACGCGATCGCGCACCTCGTGGTCGATCACCCCGACCCCCTTACAAACGTGATACAAATCGCGATTCATCGCGATCACGTTCGCGAAAGTGGATCATCTTCTTCGCGTTACAACAACCATGGTCGAACGGGATTCCGTTCACCAAGACCTCCAAGGGTGAAAGCCCATCACAAAACCGACAAAAGTCACAAAACCGACAAAAGTGTTCCCTTTGTGGATCACACAACCACCACTCTCCAAATGTTACCGTTCTCGCTCTCCCCGCCCGAACCAACGTCACCACAATGATACAAACACAAGGTCGGGTTCAAAATCTCCTCTTTAGAGGAGGGAACCCCGGCTTCGGGCAGGGAGGGGGATGAGAACTCCGAATCCTCGTTGGAGGACGACCGCAATGCGGTCCGCGCATTGCGCGCTATCTACTCACACAAGAAAACGATAAACAGCCGAAGTGCTGAATCGGACTTGGAGTAGGGGAGCCCGAGGTCTGTGGGCACGGACCTCTGGGTGATGAACAGACGGAAGTAGGACCTGATCAACCTTACTTTCCCTGCCCATCTGCCTTTTTGGTCGGTACCCGGAAAATTTTCGGGTCCCCCACCCCCACTCCAAATTTCTGCCTGGAATGCTGAGCAAAGTAGGAACGGGATCCTGGAACAGTTGGAGAGACAACAATTTTACACCGGATCCTGCACTTTCGTACCCCCATGGAACTTTTGGTCCAAGCGGAAATCCGAACACAAAATTTTCTACAAATGCAAAATTTTGGTCGACACAGGGTGTCGAATCCCCTTCTCTTTCGAACGGATTAATTCCCAACTCCCTCTTGGTGAAAGCCAAGTACCCCATCAAAATTATGACTGCTGACAACAGCCCCATGTGTGGTGGTGACTTGGGATGCTTTTTGGACATACTCCTCCCATCATCCCCAAGCACCACTCACAGCCCCACACATACAAAATTTTCTGGGTACCTGGAGTTACGAATCGGGTATCCGCGGGTCTGACGTAATTTTGGGTTTTCCGTTCTTGCGTCAGAACCGCCTTGTTGTGGACTGCCCCTCCCTCGGTTTGCGCACTACTTCACGCACACAACCCACACCACCGAATTTCTCCCCAAGCATCTTCCCAGATGCCCCCGCCTTGCCACAACGTTTTCTACAACCGAAAACACCGTTTCCTACCCTAGGGGTAAAGAGAAAGCCCCCCTACCCACTACACTTTTACCGCACGTTTCCCATGCGGTAGGGAAAGCGAGTAGCTTAACCCCCCACGTTTCACTGGGTTCCAAGGTGAAAGCCCAAAGGCCTGAAGAAATTTCGGTGTCGAGTAGCCGCCCAGCTGCACAACTTTTACGTTTTCCACCAGGTGTGTCGATTTCGGACACCCCTGTACACCCCCCAGCAGCTACAACTTCCAACACCCCCATACACACACTACACATGACTGACATGCACTACCAGACCGACACTTCCTCCAATGCGCACATTGTCGGAGAATTTCCACACAACCTGATTTCGACTGTGGATGTATTGTTGAACCTTCCAAACTAATCGCTTTACTCAACAACCAGAGTACACTTGGTACCGGAACCGATACCGAGTTTACCCTGACAGCTGAACGAGAACACAACACACCGGGTTGTTACCCGTTGTGTGTTGAAGTACATCGACAACTGGACAAACGCGGAATCGCGTCCCTTCGGAATCGCGAGAATCGCACAGAGGACCTCCAATGGCAGAAAGCCAACCTTCCTGACCCGAATGGCAGAATGCCAACCCTCCAATGCCCTGCATACAAGTGGCAGAATGCCAACAATAATTGTACTCTTACAATACACCTGATACACTGGTAATGATTGATGAAGTGTCTTCGGACACACCACATTACCGATGTGGCTCGGTAAACTGTGTTTCAGCCCTCCACAGGACTGAAACCGCGACAGTTTTCGCGAACCGCATCTGGAATGCGTTCAATTTTGGACAATACCGCATTTTGGAAACTTGGTTTTCCAAAATCGCGCAAATCGCGAAGTCGATGGACCTACAATTGGAGATTGACGTTTCGTCCAAAGCACATTCTCGTTTACCCAATTACTGGTCAAGCCATACAAATGCGTTTGATAAGTTTTGGGGTGATGTGGTCCTGTGGCTACCCACCTCTGAAACTTATCCCTCTTGTTGTTGACAAGATCCTTCGGGATCAAGCACGCGGTGTGCTACTCATTCCTATAAATCCCGAAGCGGAATGGTTCCAACAACTGACGTATGTCACTTTTCAGTGGTGGGATTTACCGAATGACACCCCTTGTTTGAAGATTTTTGCGGTGTCATGTTACCACCATTGAAAGAAATCATTTTTCGTGTTTGTTTCTTTGATGCATTCGGAACTGTTGACCACACTGACAAATTCCTACGGGACAAATTCCTACGGAAAGGTCAGAATGACCAAACATACCAACTATCCGCAGTGATAGAAAGCGGTGGTCAACATCCCAAATCACAAGAACTATGTACAAAGATCAATCGCGAATTCAGTGATGTTTTAGAACATCCTATCTATGCCCATGACATAGATCCTGCAATTCGCGGACCTTTTGGTGTCTGTAAAATCGAACTCAAAGAAGGTGCACAGCCCATGCACCGAAAATTCTTTCGCTGTTCAGGCGAAAGAGAACAAGCTCTCAATACAATGATCGAAAAACTGATTGAACGAAAATGGATCATACCCTCCAAAAGCGAGTGGACCTCACAAGCTTTTGTGTACCCAAGCCTCCCGATGCTTCTGGAGAGAAGAAGTGGAGACTTGTGCTGGATTACCGATACTTGAACTCACAGACAAAAGGACGATCCATTTCCGTTACCACTTATCGAAGACTTGATTACAAAACAAGCGGAAAACCGCCTCTGGTCGATTTTCGACTTAGAGGATGGTTTTCACCAGATGCACTTACACCCTGACTCACAACCGTACACCGCATTTGTAACCTCCCGCGGAGTTACCAATGGACGGTGTTACCAATGGGTGTTAAGAATGGC
>CAAHFI011702244.1:0-10706 GCA_900893395.1 Euglena gracilis
CCCCTGACGGCGCGAAGCGCCGGGGACGGTGAAAAATTTCGCTGAGAAATTGCCAAAAACCCAAATTTCACACACAAAAATGATGAAATTTCAAAAAATTTCAGATTCTTGAAGTGCAAAAAACATGCTAAATGTCAACTTACACAAATTTACACATGACGCGAAGCGCCGAAGGAAAATTTTTAGTGTTTTTGGGAACCTGAAAAATGATGATTTTTTCGGGCCCGGGTCGGTCAAGAAAAAAACTAAAAATAAGACCACCCCAAAAAATAAGCCCCCCCCTGGAGGTTTCCAGCAACGGACCCAAAAATAAGACCAGGGTCTTATTTTTTGAGGGGGTGGTTAGGCATTTGTCACTCAAAGTTAGGAATTGGCTGACCAAATTGGGCATTTGCCAATTGAAATTGCCTTGCTAACATCAACCCGCTTCCGTCACGTCGTCGGCCAGCCGTGTGCTCCCCCTGAAACCGACCCCCCGTCTAAACCGACCCCCTCCAGGATTTCCGCCAACCCAAAAGTCTTAAACCGACGGGTCGGTTTAAATGGGGGGGGGTTACCTTCCTAGGGGTCTGGTTTTATGGCTCCTGCCTGAAAATAGTCTTGTAAAATACTTTTTGCCTTTTGTATTTCCACCTTTGATTTTGGTATGGAACATGTGCTGAGGGAGGGGGGTGACTCCCAAGGGGGGGGTTACCCCCTGTGTGATGAGTTGCAACACCCTGGGGGGGGGGGCAACATTTTGCCACCATGGCAGCTGGTCCTGAAGCCTCTGAAACAGAGGCACTCCCAGAAAGTGCTCCTCTGTCAGCAGCAGCACCTCGGTGATCTGTTCCACAGATCTCAAGCTTGCAGGTTCCCACAGCCTGCCGATATCGTGGCTTCTGACCCTCAGGGCTAGTTGACTTTGTGGCACAATGCCCAGCTCTGGAGGACACAATGTCATTTTGGGACTTGATGAGTTCTGATCTGAAAAGGAAGGAGCAATACTTCCTGGCAAGGTGTTGGGCAAACCATTTTCCTCCTTTGGACTTGCCTTTCCCTTTGGGGCCAGACCGCCATGGTCTCGGTTGCCAATTTGTTGGCCATTGCTTGAACTTCCACCCTTTTCCACCTGTGGGGGTGGGAAAATGCCACATGGGGAACTTACCCACGAAGGAGGATTTGATACCCTCTTTGTTGATGCCAGCTTGGGCTTTGGCCATTTTGATGTCTTCAGGGGTGAACAGGCCATTTCCTGGCTGTATGGTCTGAGGGATGCTTCTCCTCTTCCTGTCCTTGACAATATCCCCTTCACAGGCAGCCACATATGCAAACAGCTGTTGGCTCAAACCCAATACGTCTTCAGGGGCTCCTTGTAAGGTGCAGTGCAGCGCTGCCAAGATACGTAGTATATTCAAGAACTTCTGCTGCACTGCACGCAGGGTGCGGTCATACCCACTGTTACCGTCTTGACGGTGTTGTTTTCCTCCGCTTTGGGCTTCAGGGTCTTCCAGGTGGGTATCTGTTCCAGCAAACTTCGTACTTCCAACCGTAAGTCCCCAGACTGTACTTGTGTCCATATCCTCTCCAGGTCCCCCGGCAGTGCCTCCTCGGCCGTCTGCCAGGGGAAGTCGTGGGCTTCCTCCGCCGCGCGCGCTGCCTCCTCGTCGCGATCCATCTCCGCCGTCGTCGTCGTCGCCGTCGTCCACTTCTCGTACAGCTTGAAGGCCACGTCCGACGCCTTGTCGCTTAGCTCCAATGACGGTATCGAGAGGTTCTTCGTGAGTGCCAAGCTGAGTACCAAGGTAAGCCGCCAGATATGGTTGTAGGGTAGACTCCACCATAGCCACTCCAGCGAGCTTCCGTACGGCAAGGGCACATCGGGTTGTATCCCACACTGCCCCAGTCCACTTCTGACCTGAACCAATCGTGGCCATCACGGCGGTAGCGTCGGCATCTCGCAAGAAGGCTGTTTGTCAGCGATTCTTGTAAGAAAATGTTGCTCCACGCCGCTTCGAAGGCCTCTTTGTCGGTCTCGTCTTGAAGGTGCGAAATTTGCGTGATCAGCTTGAACGAATGGTTGCAGCTCCGTGCCAAAAGGACGATTATGATCCGCCTACTCCGGCAAAGAAAAGCAGTAAGAAACACCACAACCAACACCAAAAAACACGAACAACCGCCGGAAAGAAGAGCAGGGACCTCACTGGGGTCTTGTGCGGAGCCGGAGCTGTCTCTGCGCTTAGTGCCTTTTTCGCCGGAGTTAAGTCAATTATTATTCAGTCAATTATGAATCTCAGTTTTGACCTCAATGAATAATGAAGTTGGAAAGAAGCTGGAATTCTGCGGTCGACGTGGGCGCGGCGGCCGGAGAACCTGGAGATGCGGGCGACATGTGGCGAACCGCGGCCGCCCCTCCCCCCCAGTTCCCAACTTCAAGAAATTTCCCAGCAGAAAACCCCACCCAGTGGCGGCCACGACCTGTGGACCACAGTGTCCAGAAAGACCAGAAAGAAGGGAGAACCCCCAGCCCATTACGGGCAGGAACATCTGGGCATTTGGTCCCGATCAAACAAGCTAGGACAACAATGGAGGCCCCAAGGATGTCCTTGGTGGATGTCCAGCAATTATTGCCCCAGTACGGGCAGATGGAATGTGGGCCAAGGGGGACAACATCGACCAGGCCTTGGAGGCCGTTTCTGCAAGCACATGCCCACTGGCCGGGGCAAAAAAGGTCTGCCAAAAACCTCTGAAATGTCTCCCAATATCAACCCCTCAAGGGGGAAAGGGGGGGGCCCACAGAGGCACCCCAAGACTTCAAAAGCAGCTGGAGACCCACATCAAATCAAGTCAAAGGCAAAGAAAAGCCAGGTCATTGGGCCCAGGGCCATTACGGCCAACATTTTCAAGCCCACTGGGGGGCATCACTTTCCAGGTCCTGGGGGCCAGAAGCTAACCAGCTGCAGCCCAATAGGGCATTATATGGCAAAGCCCCAGGAGGACCCCCCAAAGGGACCCACAGAGGCCCTTTACTTGGACAAGGGGGTAAAGGTACCCACAGTGGACCTTACGAAGGAGGACAGGGGACCCACAGTGGCCCCCTGTCAAATCTTTTTGTTTTGCCCATGGCAGGGGAAGATCAACCCAAGGGGGGACCAACAGAGGCCCCCCGATGGTATGTTTACCAACAACAAGATCAGATTGGAGGACCAGAGAGAGTGTGAGAGATACATGCACACCCCCCCTGCATTTTTTCGACAACCTCCTGTAAACCAAGGGGTTGCCATTATTCAAACCACCCATCAGCAAATAGCATCATTCATCCGAAAATGTGCATGGGATGGAAAGGGGTCATCAACCCAGCCACCTACAACCCCACAAAATGAATTACTTGGGCAAATAAATTCAATGGAGGAAAAGTGCAGAGAGACCCCCCTGCACCAGAGACTTCAAAAAGGCCTAAAATTGTGGAACAAAAATGCCCCCCCCCCCCAGCTACCTGCCAACTAATGAAAGATGGCATCCAACACCCATGGGACAGAAATCCAAAATTGTCCACCCACCCGAAATTTAGGGCAAACCTAAACCTGACCCAAGCAGAAAAATATCCCGTTGGATTACGAAAAATCTGGTTCCACAAAGAGGGTTCAGGATGCAGGAACCCAACACCTAATTCCCTGGTTTCTAATATCAAAACCAGAAGGGGGGGAGACGAAGTGGAGGTTCATAAGCGACTGCAGGGAATTAACCCAGCAGTTCCACGTAAAACCTTTCAAGCTGGATCACTTCCAGCACAACTTTCCAATTTTGGAAAAAGGTCAGTGGGCAGCCAAAATAGAACTAAAGGATGCCTATTTTCACATACCAGTGAGCCAGGCCCTGAGACTATTTTTGAGGCATCAGGAGGGGGGCAAACTTGGGAGTTCCAAGCAGGCTGCTTTGGCCTGAACATAGTGCCCCAACTTTTCATGGGGGTCATGAAAACTTTCGAAATGCTGTGAAGAAGAAGGGGCATCCAAGTATTCATTTACCTGCACGACATTTTGGTTGTGGCCCCCACCAGAAACACTCTGCAAAATCACTTGAACACAGTGGTCAGGGATTTATTAAAATCAGGGTTCAAAATGAATGTAAAAAAGTCAACCCTGGATTCCACCCAGATTGTAAACCACCTGGGGTTTCATCTAAACGTCCAAGCAGGAAGGTTACAAGTACCCCCACAAAAAGTCACGACCATCAAAAAGGAACTGGGCAAAATTGGACTTCGTGTCAAAACGGCAGCTAGCTGCCATTCTGGGACAAGACAGGTCCAACCTGATGGCCCTGCCCTTTCTCAGGACTTTTACGGATTCCCGAGCCAATTTTCTGGCAAAACACTCTAGAGCCTCCTGGGACTCCAAACATCACATTTCACCAGAAATAAAAACCCAACTAAAGGAAATCAAAATTCCACTGCACACGTGGGAAGGAAGACCCTTTCCCCAAAATGCCACCAGGGAGTTGCATTCAGAAAGCAGCACCCACGCGTGGGGGGGATTAGACATCCGTACAGGAAACATCGTGCAGGAATTTTGGAGGGAAAAGTCAACGCTGCACATAAATGTCAATGAACTAATTGCAGCAATAAGCACAGTAAAAAGCCTAAGCCAACCAGGATAAGCAGTTCTACTTTCAGTAGACAATCAGGAAGTTCATTCATAACTAACAAAGGGAGGCAAAAAGTACCCCTTCAACACAATGCACAGACCGTTTTTCAAATGGTGCATGGAGCTCAAAATAAACTTGCAAGTAAAGTGGGTGCCTTCAAAGGAATGCCTTGCAGACCCGAGAATCAGATGGGAAATGGACAAGGGGGATTACTCCGTGGACCCCAAACCTTTTCAATTGCACAAACAACGTTTCAAACAGTTCATACCTTTGAAAACAGTTTTGCTCGGCTCCCAAGGCAACAAAAACTGCCCAATGTTGTGGCCAGGTGGCCCCACTTGGAGGCATCAGCAGTGGATGCACTGCAATGTTCCCTGAACAATTTGGGGAACCTTTATGCAAACCCCCGTGGTCAATAATTCAGAAATTTCTTCCCAGATTAAAAACGTTTCCACAGACAAAAGTTTTGATGGTAACCCCCTACTGGGATTCAGCCACCTGGTGGCCCCAGTTAATAAAAATGAAAGTACCAGGGACCCCCTGTCTGAAAATCACCCCCTACAAGGGTATGTTCACCAACTGCAGGAGAGAAAAAATGCCACCCCCCAGGTGGCCCCTTCTTTGCATGATTTGCTCAGGCAAATTGTGGAAGGGAAACAAATACAAAATAAGACAATTGACGATTTCCTGGGAATAACCCCCAGTATACAGCGTCATCAAAACGCTTTTACGCTTTTATGGGTGATGCTGGAGAAAATGGGGGTGCCCCCCCTGAAGCCACCACTTACCAAGTGGTTGACACTTTAAGACAACTTTTTCAGGTTTCAAGGGCACAGGCCCGTAAGGCATACAGTGCTATGCTTTTAATCCCTGGCTTTGGTGGCCTGAAGTTCCATGGCATGTTGGCACCTTATAAAAGGCTTTGGAACCAAAACTTGGAGAAATATGGTGCTTTCTGGGATCCCCTCCCAATCCTCCTGGGGCTGGCACAGTCCCCCTTGCCCACTGATGTTTGTACATTACGTACCCAACTCATCTTTTGCTGCAGAATCCTCTGTTTTTGCAGAAGTTCTGATTTGGAACAGGCCCAAAGAACCACCAGTGTGTTGGGTGGGGCTCCCTACATCAAAATCAAACGTAAAGGTAAAAAAATTCATAAATGGGAGAGGGTCGTGTCCGTTCCCCACTGCCCCCAAATCAATCCCTTTCGTTTAATGATGCCTTATGTGGAAATTTGTGAATCCTGGGGCCCCCCTTTTAATTTCATTAAAACCTCCGTATAAAGCCATAAGTGCTGATACAGTTGCTTCCATTACAAAAGACTTTTTGGCAAAGGATGGGGTAACCACCCAGGTGTGGGGACCACACTCCACCAGAGGGGCAGGGGTTGGTTTGCTTAAAAAATTAGGTCTTTCTGCCCAAGAAGTGTGTAATATTGTCCAGTGGAAGGGGGTGGAGGCTTATACAGCCCATTATCAAAGACTTGGTGCCCAAGGTGCTTTGGAGAATGCCCTGGCCCCCCTTTTTTTCGGTGCACAATCTGGCCTCACATTGCCAAAGTGCGGAGCCCGAGGTGTCTCGTACTCCCTCGAGGCAAGCCGACCACGGAGGAAGGGACACCGAGGGCGAAGCACAAACACCCGACCCCCCCACCCATGTCAGGAAAATTTTCCTCAAACGCCCTCTGTGACGTCGGAGAAGCGTCAGCGGCCAACTCCGGCGAGGCGCCACTCAGCGCAGACTCCTAACCCCGCGCGCCAAAACAATCACAACAAACCGCCGGCGAGCATGGCATGGCCTCACAATGTCTTTGTGCTTCGCCCTCGGTGTCCCTTCCTCCCTGGTCGGCTTGTGTCGGGGCCACCTCGTGAACCGGCGGATTATCGCCATGAACCCGGCTCCGTTCCCGGAATTTTTTTCAGTCGTGAGCGTCAGAATCACCTGCATTTGGCCCCGAACTCCCCGCCAGGCCCAAAGTTATTCACGCGCGACGGGTCCAAGCTGGGTGGAATCGCCCCCCCCCCTCCGGGGTCCAAAAGTCGGTCAAAAATCAAACTGTCGAAAACTTCTCGAGAAAACATACAGTATTTCCGGAAATGTCGGTCTGACGAAATGTGCCCCTGGAGGCCATTTGTCACCCCCCGCTCGCGTTTATGGCTGCCGACACGCCTGCCCTGATCCGACGCCCCTGACCTGATTTACAGCAATTTCCTGCTGGTTTTCCTTCTCCCCCACTTGTTGCACTGCCAAACGCATCTCCCCCACAGAGTTTTACAAAAGCGACAGCTTATGAGAAAAATATCTCTCAATTTTTCTCAAACCCTCAACCTGGGCCTTAAAAAAGGAGCTTGCTCCATCCTCCACTTTCTTCACTTTTTTCAGCAAACTGCCGTTCCATTTCCACACTCAACAAATGTCTTTGGCATTGGGCCAGATTTTGCACCATTTCACCATTTTGCTGATAATGAAAAAGTAAGTTGTTTATGGTTGCACTCAGTTCAGCCTGAATTTAACGTTTCACCCTGGCAATGTGATCAGCCATTCGCTGATCATGCAGGCCCAATGCCTCCTTCGCCAGATTCAATATCTGTCCCTGTGACATGGCCAATGCCTGATTTAGCCTGTTTTCTGCCTCACTCACCAGAATTTCAGCTGTTTTCTGAGGACAAGGAACTCACGCGGACTCACGCTGCACCCTGCACCGGCAGGGTTAAACAGGTGAGCGCCGTTGCTACAACCGGGGCGACTGCCCTTGGCCAGGAACTCCGAGCCTGGGATCGATAATCTCGCAGCGCTCCTCGGAGGATGGCCATCATAGCTTGGCTCTTCTGGCTTGGGGGAGAAGTGCAAGTTACAATCTAATACAAAGGTAATATGCGGTTGTCCGATGGACTATCGTCAACAGTAGTGATCCTGGTGACAGGGAAGTTGACCAACTGGCGGACATTTGGGCTTTCCAAAAGCTCTTGCAAAATTGACTGAACTTCTGGTCTTGTTTTTTTTGCATGTCAAATAATTCCAGTTGTATATTTTATCCAGATTGTACGGGTGCAGAGCTGGTGCGGCGCAACGGTCAGCCGCCTCCTCACACTGTGCGGCTCTACGCTCCTTCGCCACCAGGACCCACGGTACCGCGTGTGTGTGTCATGTGTTCACATCACATAAAGTATGTGAGCTTTTCGTCCAATATTGCGCTGTATGGACACAACACTTTGCGGTCACCCAAGGCAGGTCGGGTTGCAACTTCGAAAGTTACACGCCGAGCCGCAATGGGTCCTAGGCATGGTTTCGCGTTTCCAACACTTGCGAACTGTCTTTTTTGACCAACCGTCTTTCAAAAAATCTGCTTGTTAGGCTTCAGGGGGTTTGATTGATAGGCCTGCCTTCCGCCGGGGATGTTGCTTAATATCCTTCTCTTAAAGCAAACTTTTTTTTGTTGGTTTGGCCCTTTACGTTGGCGTTGTTTTGTTAGTTCCTCTTTGAGAAGCAAGTTGCGCGCTTCTTCTTCTTTTTTTTAAAACGCTGCAGCTTTTGTGCTGGGGTGACTGTTGAATTTCGTGATCTGTTGTTGTGGCGACCAAACACTAAAAACACAAACGACGAAAACAACCCCTCAAACAACGGGATTGGTTCCCCTCAATGATAATTCATCACTTTTCCCACAAACAAAACGGGAATTCGACTTACGGATCCGTTTTTGTTGGGGGTGTCACATGAACGCGTGCCCTCCCGGGCCATCTCTTGAATCTTGGCCCAAAATTTTCGCCTCTTTTAAAGAAAAAACGCGCTTGAGATATCTGTCCACCTTTTGCTTTTCAAAAATCAAATACAAAACTGTGAAATTCTCGCCTCCTTGTCATTCCAAAATTGTTCCTTCAAACCCAAAATTCCTTGGGGGGTCCTGCGGAAGGTTCACCGACAAAATCATCGGCCATGTCCCCTGCCTGGGCAAGTTTCGTTTCCAAATCCTCTGAAAATCCTGCCCGCCGTCCTTTATGGTGGAGGAGGGGGGGGGTTCTCTCCGTAAATAACACCTCTGAATATCTGAAAATTATGTCAGTACAACATATATACTTTTCGTTAGAACGCCCGCCACTCACTCGCCTCCGAATGAGTGGCTCTCACACCCATTCATTCCAAATTTATTCTTTTCTCCCACACAAAACAACCCGTTAAATTGAACAGGTTCCACCTCTCACACTTGCCCATAAAAACGTCAGATTTTTTGCCTTGGGTAAAATTGGCAGGGTCAAAATGTCCATTGGTTGACCGTTCAACCCGT
Source organism: Euglena gracilis (assembly GCA_900893395.1). Taxonomy (NCBI): domain Eukaryota; phylum Euglenozoa; class Euglenophyceae; order Euglenales; family Euglenaceae; genus Euglena; species Euglena gracilis. The sequence continues at coordinate 8,906 of CAAHFI011702244.1, forward strand.
GTTTTCTTTTCTTTCTCCAAAAGGGAAAAGTTTCCCGTACGGAGGAATCCACCCATCTCCGACAACATTGGCTGAAAAAAAATTGAAACCCACAGCAAAAATCTGGCACGAGGGAAAGATGACCCGTACGGATGATATCACCCATCTCTGACCGTTTTGGATGAAAATCTGCAAAAGTCACAGGAAATTTCTGTGACGGAGGAAGGTAACGTTCTTTTTTTTCACTTGAAAACTGAAAGATCCTTGGGTGAGACAACGCCTGGGTTTATTTGTGAGGAAAAATACGTGCCACTTTGTAAATGGGACCCTGCCCCCTACAATAAATATTGCTGAAAATGCATGCCGTTGAAAAAAACTGTCGTGAGTCTTGAGAAAATTTCAAAAAATTCTGGGTCCTCATCGTAATGCGTGCTGAAGTTGGCCAAGTTGATTGTGAAAAGTCTTCTGGGGTCTTAAAATCCTGTGGTAACCCATGAAAATCAGCTGGAATTTCACTTTTTTGAAAAATCTGTGGTGATGCGACAGGTAAATTTGGCAAGAAAGATCTTTCTGAAAATCTGCATATGGAATGCATTGTGGCACTGAAATTTTACTACATGACACTTCTGAATGCCTGCATTTCTTCGGGTTCTTTAGGAGCCTTAGGGCTGTGGTTGGGGGTTGTATGCTTGCACACAATTGTCGTGTGTTGTATGTGTCCGCAGCTTCTAGACCGCGCGCAGCTTCAATACCGCACAGCTTCAACAATGTGTTTGTTGTAACTTCAGCTTCAATCTTCCTTATTGTATTTCTTCTGTGCATTTCTTGTGCTTCAGCTGCCTGGCGGGCCCCGCTCTGGACGGAAGATCCGAGTAGGACCTCCATGAAAACTCTGCCTTGGTTCGAATTTTTTTTTTGACGATTCTTCGGCCTCGGCTGTTTTTTAAAGCGGCCGCCGGCCTTCGAAGTCAAAATTGTCAAACTTTTCTTTTTTGCTCTTGAGCTTTGCCAATTGAACCTTGCGATTCAAATTTTATAAAAACCTGGTTCTTGCTTGCACAAACAATTGATATTTTTTGTAGTGTGACACCAGTGCATTGCCTGGAAGAAGAACCCTGTGTGTGAGATTTGGTTTGAAATTGGGTGGTTCGATTGGGGCTTTGCTTAACTAGGAATGTGCTAAGATCCTACCGACCGGAAAAATTCGGCCGAATGGTTCCGGAAATTTCACCAGTTAATGCCGGAAAGGCCAAAATATGGGTTTAGGCTTTAAAGGCCTCCCAAAGAACCTTTTCCCAACTTTTAATTCAACTGAAATACAAAAATGGAATTTCAGTGATTTTTACAGCCCCAAGGTCAAAAATTGGTCCAAAATGGGTTAAGGACCCCGTAACACCATATGTGCAGACAAAATTGCTTCGATAACTAAAGACTTGCACGGGCCAAGCACGTGGTGCCCCCCCCCAGGTGTGGGGGGTCCACTCCACCAGAGGGGCAGGAGTTGGTTTACTCAAAAACTTTGGCCTTACTGGACAGGAATTTCTTGAAATTGGTCAGTGGAGGGGAGTGGAGGCTTTTTCAGCCATTATCAGCGACTTAGTGCCCAAGGTCCCCTGGAAAGTGCCCTGGAACTCCTAATTTTAGTGCACAATTAGGCCTCACAGGGAGTCCGAGGTGTCTCGCACTCACTCGAGGGAAACCGACAAGGGAGGAAGGGACACCGAGGGCGAAGTACAAAGACATTGTGAGCCCGACCCCCCACCCGCAATTAAAAAAAATGGGTTCAAACGGCCTCGTTCAGCAGAAAATAGGGACAAGGGGG
>CAAHFI011703402.1:0-5000 GCA_900893395.1 Euglena gracilis
GGGGAGGGGGGTGCCTCTTCTCTGGGGTGTCTGTCCACAGCAGGCACATCCCCAAGGGGGTCGGTTCTGGACCCTGGTGCCTCCCGAACCAGCCAGTTTGCCTTCGAAAACGGCCATTTTCGGGCCCCGGCGCCTTCGGCACCGCAGGGGGGGGGGTTGCCATAACCCACCCAAAACCCTACCCCTCCTGGGGTCGAAAGAGCCCTCCCCTGCCTGCCATAGTCAAGCGGGGGGGAGGGTGCACTTCCTTAAACAGAAGCCTGCACATGTGTGGCCAGGGCAATCGCCCGAGTGGGGTGGGGTCAGTGGGTGTGGCGTCCGATACCAGCAGCCCCCTGCCAGAGTCAACGGTCAGGGAAAGGGAGCACAGCCTCAGAAGAGGGTTGTGACTCTGTCCATGACACCACGCACGTGTTTGCTGGCAGAAGGAGGCGACACACAAACAGAGAGACATCACACATGGTGCACACAACCTGAGAGCTCCCCACCCCCCCCAAAAAATGCCCCATCATCGAAGAGGGGTGGCCAATTTTAGAGTACAGTCTGGGTCCTGAGATATTACTGGTCCCTAAAGACCACGTGTGCGGCAACACCGTGCACACGTGCCGCACACTGTGCACTTTTGCACACCGTACGTCCTTCGATGAAATTTGACTGAATTTTTCAATTTCGATTTCGATTTTTTTCTCACTAATTTTTGGCTCCTACATTGATATTTTTTTTCGAAAAAAAAATGTGGCACTGAAAAACGCACGGGGTTCCATGCACACCGTGCACCGCCGTCGTGTGTGTGTAGGATCCAAGGGTGCTCAATAAAAGGTTACCATCACAAAAAATGAAAAATGCCAAAAAAAATTGGGTGGTGTGCTCAATGGGTACCTGGGTTTGGAATTAGGTAGCTCCAAAGAAGCAGCAAAAAAAAATATCACTTCTAAAAAAAAAACAATCCTCTTGAAAGAGCCATAAAAATTGGGCTGTTTCCTTGAAAATATTTGGGCAATTTTTGACCACCCAATTTTATCCGAACTCATTTATATATTTCATATTTTATAAACTTTGCCCAAATCACCCGCTCCCATAACTTTAGCCCTTCAAGGCCACCTGACCCGCAAAGGGACGGATCGGGGTTGACCTCTCGTTAAGGGGAAAATGGTGTCTGAACACACGCTCGAAAAGCGCAACGCAAAAGAACACACAAAACACAAATAAACATAAGTTGCATGTAAAATCCTTCAGAAGCCGCCCCCAGATATACACTTTATACTCTTTTCCCCCCCCAAGCATTTTCAATTTTTGCTGAAATTTTTTTGCCTTTGAAAAGTTCCTTCAAAAAATGTTGTCAAATTTTGTAGTTTTTTGCATTAATGGCCAACAAATTGCATATGCGAATGTACCCCCCCTTGTCGTACGACCGGGTTCCTGCAACCTGTGACCGGGGGGGGGGGGTCGTAACACCCCATAACCTGCAACCTGCGACCGGGGGGGGATGCTTGTAGTGGACCGCCGCCTTCGGCGGCGGGGGGTGCGCTTTTATTTGGACCCTGCGCTTGTAGCGGCCCCGTGCTTCTATTGGGGGGGGGGGTTAAACACCTTGTACGGGGCATGGGGTCAAAATAGCCAATAGGAAGACTGCCCATTTGATGCAACCCAAAAAAGTACCGCACGACCCAGTCGCACAGACCCTCGCTGCCATGTTAGGCGGTTTGGGGCGGGTGTTGCCGTATGGGACAAGGGCACTCATGTGTGCTTCCAGCAAACTAACCATCATCCCGGCCGCAGTAGTGTCGCTGGCAGGGACCGCCGACCTTGATCTGCAGAATGGGGAAACTCTGGACACGGCAGACTGTCAAAAAAAGAATTTTGGTGACTTTTGAAGTTCCTCTTTACCCTCTCCAGCTGCTGCGGATAGGGAATGCAGCAATACAACAATTCATTGTATGCGCTCTATCGCGCATAATAATGCATGATAGACAGCACACAATGAATGATCAAAATAGGTGCATAACAATCGTCAACATTATTATGTTTGTGGCGCTTTTTTTGTTGTTCCTACCTTATGATTATCATGACCATGCTTGTGCTTACCGACCGGGGGGGGAGGGGGTGGTGGGTGCTATAGGGTGCCTGCCCCTAGCAGGCACCCCCCCCGGGGGATGGGCTGACCCAGAAAATTTTCATTGAAAATGGCCTTTTCCGGGCCCCCGGCGCCTTCGGCGCCGGGGTCGGAGGGGGGTGCCTGCTAGGGGCAGGCACCCCCAAAACCCTACCCCCCCCGGGGGCCGGATCGGGTGCTATGGGGTGCCTGCCCCTAGCACCCCCCCCGTGGGGTAGGCACCCGACTAAGAACAAGCCTGATCATGACCATTATCATCATCAATATAATAACACATGCCATTGCACTGTATATGAAAATAATGACAATGTACATTGTGGGAAGCCCCCCCCCCCAGGCGCTTGCCATCCCTCTAACGTGCAAGCAATGCCCTGTCCAGCCGTAACTCCGTCTTTGCATCTTTTATAGCGTTATGGCCCAGTTTGAAATTGAGGGATTAACAGCATGCAAAGTTGCCCCTCAAACGTCCAGCTTTTGCCCAGGGGGTTCATATGCCTGACCTCGGTCGGGTCTGTCGGGTCTGTTGGCGTTTGGTTTTGTTGTTGGCTGGGTAAAAAGCTTAGGTCAAAGATTCCCTCCAAAAACTTGAGAGACAATGCAAGGGTGATGAACGTTGGCCACTGAGCTGCTGTTTTGAAGAACAACAACCCTGAAATACCACCCAGGAGTCATGCATTCAACCATGTCCTGAGCCATGGTGCTGATGGTAGGGCATCCCAGGACCACCACAGCAGCTACAGCTGTTCCATTGTTTGCAGGGGATGCAAACAGCATTTGAGTGCTATGGAAAATACTGGGGTGATACATTATGGAATATGTGTGTGCCGTGTGCGTGCGCCACGGTGCATACCCCCCCCAGGCGCTTGGCCCGGGACTTGGTTGAAGGTAAAGCTAGTAGGCCCACCTCAGGGGGGCCAAGTTTGCGTGTTAAGAATTTCGGAGGCATGTGCAAAAGGCCAAAGGCCAACTTTAGGGGGGCCTTGTTTGCATGAAAGGAGGGGGCCAAGCGCTGGAGGGGGGGGGGGGGCAGGTACACTAGATGCACTGTACTCATTCCATTCATCTGGATCCAATTCACGAAAAATGCAAACCGACTTTGACCAACAGCGGCATCTGCGTGGCCCCTTTGTAGCACAGCGGGAGAGAAAGACGCCTGGGCACAGTATTGGTCGAGCTCTTCGAACCTTCACACAGCGTGTGACGCGTGTTCGACATGCGTTACGTGTGCGGTGTGTTGTATCTGCACACATGTGTATTGTGCTTCAAATGTGTATACAGATATGTGCTAAATTGCCTTGTGCTTTGTGTCATGCGTGGTGTTTCTGACCAATGTGGGTGTGTGCGTGTGTGTGTGTGTGTGTGTGTGTTGTGTGTGTGTGGTGTGTTGTGTGTGTGTGTGTGTGTGTGTGTGTGTGTGTGTGTTGTGTGTGTGTGTGTGTGTGTGTGTGTGTGTGTGTGTGTGTGTGTGTGTGTGTGTGTGTGTGTGTGTGTGTGTGTGTGTGTGTGTGTGTGTGTGTGTGTGTGTGTGTGTGTGTGTGTGTGTGTGTGTGTGTGTGTGTGTGGTGTGTGTGTGTGTGTGTGTGTGTGTGTGTGTGTGTGTGTGGTGTGTGTGTGTGTGTGTGTGTGTGTGGTGTGTGTGTGTGTGTGTGTGGTGTGTGTGTGTGTGTGTGTGTGTGTGTGTGTGTGGTGTGTGTGTGTGTGTGTGGTGTGTGTGTGTGTGTGTGTGTGTGTGTGTGTGTGTGTGTGTGTGTGTGGTTGTGTGTGTGTGTGTGGTGTGTGTGTGTGTGGTGTGTGTGTGTGTGTGTGTGTGTTGTGTGTGTGTGTGTGTGTGTGTGTGTGTGTGTGTGTGTGTGGTGTGTGTGTGTGTGTGTGTGTGTGTGTGTGTTGTGTGTGTGTGTGGTGTGTGTGTGTGTGTGTGTGTGTGTGTGTGTGTGTGTGTGTGTGTGTGTGTGTGTGTGTGTGTGTGTGTGTGTGGTGTGTGTGTGTGTGTGTGTGTGTGTGTGTGTGTGTGTGTGTGTGTGGTGTGTGTGTGTGTGTGTGTGTGTGTGTGTGTGTGTGTGTGTGTGTGTGTGTGTGTGTGTGTGTGTGTGTGTGTGTGTGTGTGTGTGTGTGTGTGTGTGTGTGTGTGTGTGTGTGTGTGTGTGTGTGTGTGTGTGTGTGTGTGGTGTGTGTGTGTGTGTGTGTGTGTGTGTGTGTGTGTGTGTGTGTGTGGTGTGTGTGTGTGTGTGTGTGTGTGTGTGTGTGTGTGTGTGTGGTGTGTGTGTGTGTGTGTGTGTGTGTGTGTGTGTGTGTGTGTGTGTGTGTGTGTGTGTGTGTGTGTGGTGTGTGTGTGTGTGTGTGTGTGTGTGTGTGTGTGTGTGTGTGTGTGTGTGTGTGTGTGGTGTGTGTGTGTGTGTGTGTGTGTGTGTGTGTGTGTGTGTGTGTGTGTGTGTGTGTGTGTGTGTGTGTGTGTGTGTGTGTGTGTGTGTGTGTGTGTGTGTGTGTGTGTGTGTGTGTGTGTGTGTGTGTGTGTGTTGTGTGTGTGTGTGTGTGTGTGTGTGTGTGTGTGTGTGTGTGTGTGTGTGTGTGTGTGTGTGTGTGTGTGTGTGTTGTGTGTGTGTGTGTGTGTGTGTGTGTGTGTGTGTGTGTGTGTGTGTGTGTGTGTTGTGTGTGTGTGTGTGTGTGTGTGTGTGTGTGTGTGTGTGTGTGTGTGTGTGTGTGTGTGTGTGTGTGTGTGTGTGTGTGTGTGTGTGTGTGTGTGTGGTGTGTGTGTGTGTGTGTGTGTGTGTGTGTGTGTGTGTGTGTGTGTGTGTGTGTGTGTGTGTTGTGTGTGTGTGTGTGTGTGTGTGTGTGTGTGTGTGTGTGTGTGTGTGTTGTGTGTGTGTGTGTGTGTGTGTGTGTGTGTGTG
>CAAHFI011704241.1:0-18729 GCA_900893395.1 Euglena gracilis
CGAATAGCCGGCTATGGGCCTTTTAGAGGTATAAACGGATTTCAACGTGCGCACCGCCATGCGGGCCTCGTCGAAATCGGTATCCGTGGTCTCATCCCCCTCCCTGCCCGAAGCCGGGGTGTCATCCTCCAAACAAGATATCTTGAAACCGACTTTATGGCGGTTGGAGGAGTGACCCTTGTCACCGCGATTCATACCGCGATGACGTTGGCCAGGGCGGGGAGAACGAGAACGCGGACATTTGGATGAGTGGTGATCACTCGATCCACAAAGCGAACACCGAGATTTGTGTCGCGATTCTGGTAACGGGGGATCGGTTTCCCGATTTCCCGTCAAACCGTCGTGGTGACCGGTATCCGTCGACCATGACCGGTGTATCGGGGTTTTCCCGATGAGGATCGCGAAGAAGATGATCCGCTTCGCGAACGCGATCGCGATGTCTCGCGATGAGAATCACGCTTCTTGGCCGGGGCACCGGGTGACCTACCCCGAGGGGTACCGTGTTTCCGCTCATCGCGGAACGGGATCCGGGGGCTAATACCACCGGAACGGGGACCCGATGACCGTGAATTGCCCGATTGGCGTGAAAACGCGGAGGAACCCGAACCTCGTGATGAGGTCGAGCCTCGCGGACTCTGAATACGCTTACGCGCTTCAGGATTAGGACATTCCCGAGACATATGTCCCGATTTGTTGCACAAAAAGCACACTTTATCCGTGGCTTGGTCCGAAGAACGCGGGTATCGCGTTTTCGATCCCGTGGTGGTGAAGTGGGTGAAACCGGTGATTTTTGCAATGCGTTCACCGAACCAGCCGGTAATCCAGCGGTTGGGTGTGCGTTATACGCGGATTGAATCTGACCAAGAAGCTGTGATAGCTTCTGCTTGGAAACGTATTCCAGCGTTGGTCAAGAGTCATTGGATGACTCCCAACTCCTCACGGTGGATATCCTTGATGAGGCTAGGCGTGAAATGCATGAGAACAGCGTCAAACTGTTCGCGCATTTGCTTTTCACTGAGTTCATCCACTTCAGCGGCAAGTCCTAACCATTTGGCATACCAAAGGTCAATGGACTTCCACTTGCGATCGGGTGGGGCGCATTGCCGCCACTTGGTCTCCAGGGTAATCCTAGCGACCAAACTTGAACTGGTGGAAGCGTATTGCTCCACCAGGTCATCAAAGGAAACGCGGTAGCGAATCACGAGTTGTCGCGCGCGCTCCTTCTCATCCCTGGGAGGCAATCGATGAATTCCATCTTGATCACCTCCGGGTTTGTGTCCTGGGTTGGCCCTTTCAATGCCCAGTAGTACTCCCAGTCCCGGAAAAACTGTCTCCATGTGGTTGGATCACCGTCCCATTGGGGTTTCACCTTATTCGCGATTGCGATGGTGCCCTTGAAGTCTTTCTGAAAAACCCGTTGGCCCTCGGTGGTATTCCGTGGATTCGGGCCCGGGTACGCTCGAGCACCAAGCGTATCCTTTCCGGATTCTTGTCGGAATCGCGAAATTTCTGGTGAAGGTGAATCCTGGTACCGGAAATCCGGTCGCAAACCCTGTTGGTCACCCGTAATAGGGGACTCTCCGGTGTGGGGGTATGTCGCGCATGCAACATGTGACCCACTCCCGGTGTACGGGTTTGGCTCATTCCACGCACAAGCATGGAATGATGGATTTCTTGGTGGAGACTTGGCGGAATCGCCGTGTTTTCCGAAAATTCGGTTCCCGTAATGGGAAATTCATCCGAAAACTGGGTTTGGGTTGTGGCAAGGCCAATGGTGGCACAATTCGCGGAATCGCGGATTGTGACACTCGGGACACGGGTGGTGGTGGTGCATGTGCACCAGAGCCGGGTTATGGAACGCGACTCTGGAACATTTGGCGCATCTTCGGCAATGCATACTGCCGAATTGCGGTGTGAAACCCGCTGTTGGTTGGACACATTATCCAAACCCACAGACAAGTCATGCACACTTTGCTCCAAATGCTCAACGAGTTGGAGTTGGCCGCAAATACGGTCAACTTCATCCTCCAAAGCGCGAATACGCTTGCGGTAACGGGAAAAGTCATCCAAGTGCGGAATCCTTTCGGAAATTCCGGTAACATCTTGGACAAGTTTCCCGTGAGACTTATCCAATAATTGGAGTTGTCCCATTAATGCTTTTACAGCATTTGAGAGAATCTGCAAAGGTGATGTCACCTTGGTTGGTGTGGTGGTGGGTGCAACCGGTGCAGGGTTATCCGACAACGGGTTGTGGTACCCACGGGCAAATTTCCGGGTTGTGGCTTATCCAACAACGCGGAAATTCGCTCATCCAACCTGGTAATCTCACTTTGCGTGGATCGGGCATTCCGATTCACCGATTCCTCAAGCCGTAATAGGCTGTTGCAGAAATCTTGCAAGGTTTCCTGATTGTTAGTGAGCATTTTGTCATAAAATGCCTTGAAATCAGGGTTCTCGGTAATCCGAGAACTGGAACCTGCAGGTAGAGACTGCATTTCCGTTACTTTGGTAGACACCGATGCATACCGGGTCTGGAGTTCCCCAATAGCAGTCTGAATACCGCTAATGTCCGGAACTCGGTGGGAAAGTGCGGAATAGCTTTGTTGCAAACCCGCAATGGCCGAGTTAATCCCGCCAACTGCAGGGAATCCTGCCGTTGTGCTACTTCCGCGACTTTCGCGCTCAGATTGGATAATCCAACCTGATTGCGTCACAATAGCAGGTTTTCTGCTCCAAACGGGAAAGTCGCTCCTCCAACTGCCGCACATACGTGTGGGGAGCAAAATTCTCGTTGGCTTGTGACTGGAATTGCCGAAACTTTTCCGTTTCATCGCACAACTGCATAATGCGGTGTTGCGATTCATGGAAAGTTGCGGACAATGTGGTGAAATGGTCCATAGACACAAATCCACCACTGCTGGATGTTGCAGACGAGGAATCTCGTGCATGCAACTGTTGTTGCAAATGCAACAACGCGGATGAACAGGACTCCATTTGTCCCGATAACTGTTGTAGTGAGTCATGCAAGTGCAGAAACTTGGAGTCATTCCGCGTTTCCGCTTCATGCATGCATTCACTAATTTGCCGGAAGTTTTGCGGGAGTTGTTGGCACATTTTGTCAAAGGTTTCCCGAAAGTTTGCAAGGTCAATACCCGCACTTTCGAAATTCCTCTGGCAATATTTGCCAACTTCCTGCAAGTAATTCCAGCAGATTCCAGCTTGGTGAAGACATGTTTTTGGTTGTCCTCATCAAACTGGAGCACTTTGTTGAGTGCGGTTGCACAATCTGCAACGCATTGTTGCACATGGTTGAACTGCCTCACAAGGGGGTGATCCCCTGGAAGCCGAGCAACGATATCCTGCACATCCTCAGCAGTAAGGAGCTCCCAGTGCCCTTCCCATAGCCATCCATGGGTTGGGATGTACCAGAGAATTCGGTACCACTAGGCGAGTCTCCGGTTGCCAAGGTAGTGCGGGATAGCACCCAATCGGGTGGTGGTGGCAAAGCTCTGTAAGGGCTTGCCGGTGGAAGAACGGGTGGTGGTTGAAAGAAACACGGGGTTTCCAACCCACCATCACCAGAGAAGCCCGGTGGCGGAATCACCACGGGTCTCTCCGGTGTGCGCAGCTGCACCATTGCCGCAGACAGAGGCGAATACCCCCGTTGTGGCAAGGTGAGTGCGGAAGAGGCCGCATTAGCCTCTGAAGCCAATGATGTGGAGGGCTCATCGCCGACCACTGTCAATGATGACAAGTGTTGCAATTGTGACAATTGAATCAATTGTGCCTCATCGGCGTGGGAACTGGAAGCACTTTCACATAAAAGCTTCCAATCCCCATTTTCTTGGTCAATGTCTTGCAATGATGCCTGTAATAAGGCATAATTGAATTGATGGTTGGGGCCTGTGCTTTGCATCTTTCTGATGACAAAAACAGCAAAAACCCACAAAACTAAGCAGTTGTGCTGGCACCAGAGGGGCTGTAACGGGTAATACCGTACAGAACCTTCCGGAGCCTGCTCGTCTGCTTAGACGTTGACTAGAAGCCGGGAGCTGACGCTGCGACCGTGTAATAACGGTGCAGGGGCTCTCCGCTGCCAGTCAGCGTAGGATCGAACCAATCTGCTACCAAGTGTAATACTGATAGCGTTTCTTTCTGTGAAGTATGTGTAGGATCGTAACCAATCTGCTACCAAGTGTACGTCTGATTCCCAATTCCCTTTCCCAATTCCCAAAAGCCTTCGCTTTCGCCTTGGCGCACCTACTTGGGAACTGAAAATCAGAGTAACAGAAAATCCCTTTTCCCACTTCCCAAGAAGCAAAGCACGGAGCAATGCAGGGAGGACGGACTGGATAACCAAGTCCGGTCCGAGGAAAAGGAAGGAAAAGGTAAAAGAAGAATACCACCTGTGGAGAGAGAAGGGGCACCCATTAGGAGATCCTAATAGGATCTGCTTCCATCCTAACTTCCTCAACGAAGGGGACAGAAGCATACGCCTGGTACACATCCTCTTTCATCGCACAGGGGTCCAATCAAAAACGCGGAAGGAGGGGAACCCAAAAAGCCCAAAACGCGCAAAACGGTTTCACCTATTTTGCTAAGCTTATGGGTATAGTATATTATAGCCCGCTGGGGAAAATGGGGCTGGCAGGTTTCCTTGCTCAGCAAACCCATCCACCCAGTTTGGGTGTGCAAAGGCACTTGGGGTTGGGTCCATGGGCATTCCAGGAAAACCCATGGGGAGGGTGTGGAAGGAGGGGGGCACCTGACCAGTCAACCCTGGGCAGGGAGCATGGCCAGTCAAACCTGACCACGCAAAAGAAAAATCTTACTCTACAAAACCAACTGCCGGACAGCATTTTGCCCCGGGGGGAAAACAGAGAGGAGTGGGGGGTTGGCTTAGGCCGGAAAAGTTGTGCTGTCTGGCAGCCTTAAGTCCTCAAACGGCAAAACGAAAAAGGAAAGGAAAATGTGGGCCTTCGGCCCAGTGGGCTGCGTGTCGCACGCTCGCGAGAAGGGAGAGGGAGAGGGGTGTGCGTGCATGCGCACAGAATTCTGCACATGGCAGCATCCCGGTGTGGACTTAGTAGCGGCGAATACCGCAAAAGTTCTTCAAAACAGCTGTTCGGGCGAATACCCGAAGCAGGGTAGAGGACAGAAAATCTGCCCTTAGGAGTGGTGTATACCACCGAATCAGGCGAATACCTGATACTCGCTCGTACAAAACGAAGCGAGGGTGAATTCACTGACTCAATGAACCTTTCTGCTGCGTAATAGCAGCCAGCTGCGTCCGTGTTTCCACGGAGCCTACGCTGGGCAGGCCATCCTGGAGCCAGAGATGGGCGTCCGGAAACATGGAGGTGAGGCGGGTTTCGTCTCCACCTACTCCATCGCTGTCGCGTAGGGTAGGATTCAGCCTGTCGGCCACAAGCATCACCTTTCGGTTTGTCTTGACCGGACGATGCGACGGCTGAATAGTCGTGCATCGTCGCAGGGCCTTTCGGCTGTCCGACAGTCTGGCCTGTAGCGCCACCTCTCGGTGGTGGTGTTTCATCACTGGCTTTGGCAGGGGGCTTACAGGGTGCAGCTCCAGGTTTGCCTCCTTTGGGGTTCGCGCTCCCGGAATCAGTAGGCGACGCCTGCGACTTACTCCTGGTACCAGGAGCAAATGACGCCGTAACAGACGGTTGCCGTCTTAGCGAAGCGGGCATAATGACCGCTGGGTCGCTCAGGACGCTCTGAGGTGTCGGCACTTGTTCATCGGGCTGTTCAGCCAGCCGTCGTCGAGCACGGTCATCCTGACTAACGGGCGTGGCGGCTGTGGTCATCACCGGAATCGGTGCTGCCAACGGGCTGACATTTCCATGAACTCAGCCGTCCTCCTCCATACCGCAAGGATCCTGTGCGGGTGTCGGTGGTCGTGGGGAATCACCTCCACTTCAACTCGACATCCGGTCGAGGAGGTTCATCCTCCTCGACTGCTGTTGACAACGCCACAGGAGGTTGTTCCTCCGTCGTAGCCGTGCGACAGATGTCTCTGTCGGCTGGGGTTCATCCCCTGATGGTGGTTGCACCGCCGGAGGTGGGGGTGTGAGGGCACCGGCATCCGGTGTCTCCACGAGCTTGGTGGCGGAGCCTGATGCTACGCCTCCACGGCGTTAGTGCAGCAGCCACGGCATTAATGCCAGTGACCACGGGGCGCGAGCACACAGCCTCATAATAAGGTGTTTGCTGTGGGCTGGAAGGTTCCTCGAGGGCATCCTCGATGACCATACCAGACACCTCGGCTTGAGGCTCAGCAATCGGGACAGGCGTTGCAGCCAGGTATATCCCTTGTGGGTACTTCGTCTGCCGCGGCTGTGCGGAGCAGGCAGAGCATCGTACAGGATACTCCCGACGACCCACCCTGCTCCTGGGACATTCCCCATGTCCACCTTTCGGTGGATAAATGGAATTTGAAATGTGGAAGAAAAGCGACAGACGTTCATGGTGATCATGACTCCGCTGGCAGCTACCGCGATTAAGATCATGAACACTCACGATCTGAAAAAAAAAAATTTTTTTCGCGAGAAGTACGACGGATATCCTGGTAATCAGGATTCTGATCGCGATTTGTGCGCTTCAGATGAGAACGTTCACAAATCTGAAAATGTTGCAGGAATGCGACGGAAAATCATGGTAATCATGATTCAATCGCGATTTCCGCGATTCAGATCGCGGCATTCGCGAGTCTGAAAAATTTTTGCGGGAAATGCGACGGAAATCATGGTAATCATGACTTCCGATCGCGATTTCCGCGATTCAGATCGCGGCGTTCGCGAATCTGAAAAATTTTCGCGGAAAATGCGACGGAAATCATGGTAATCATGATTCCGATCGCGATTTCCGCGATTGAGATTGCGACATTCGCGAATCTTAAAATTTTCGAAGGAAGCGACGGAAATCATGGTAATCATGATCCGATCGCGATTTCCGCGATTCAGATCGCGACATTCGCGGAATCTGAAAATTTTCGCAGGGAAATGCTACGGAAATCATGGTAATCATGATTCGATCGCGATTTCCGCGATTCAAGATCGCGGCATTCGCGATCTGAAAATTTTCGCGGGAAAATGCGACGGAAATCATGGTAAATCAGATCGGACACGATTCGGCGATTCAGATCGCGACATTCGCGAATCTGAAAAATTCTCGCGGGAAATGCGACGAATCATGGTAATCATGATTCTGATCACGATTTCGCGATTCAGATCGCGACATTGGCGAATCTGAAAAATTTTCGCAAAGGATGCGACGGAAATCATGGTAATCATGATTCCGATCGCGATTTCCGTGATTCAGATCGCCACATTCGCGAATCTGAAAAATTTTCGCGGGAAATGCGACGGAAATCATGGTAATCATGATTCCGATCGCGATTTCCGCGATTCGCGGATCTGAAAAATTTTCGCGGGAAATGCGACGGAAATCATGGTAATCATGATTCCGATCGCGATTTCCGCGATTCAGATCGCGACATTCGCGATCTGAAAAATTTTCGCGGGAAATGCGACGGAAATCATGGTAATCATGATTCCGATCGCGATTTCCGCGATTCAGATCGCGACATTCGCGATCTGAAAAATTTTCGCGGAAATGCGACGGAAATCATGGTAATCATGATTCCGATCGCGATTTCCGCGATTCAGATCGCGACATTCGCGGATCTGAAAAATTTTCGCGGGAAATGCGACGGAAATCATGGTAATCATGATTCCGATCGCGATTTCCGCGATTCAGATCGCGACATTCGCGATCTGAAAAATTTTCGCGGGAAATGCGACGGAAATCATGGTAATCATGATTCCGATCGCGATTTCCGCGATTCAGATCGCGACATTCGCGATCTGAAAAATTTTCGCGGGAAATGCGACGGAAATCATGGTAATCATGATTCCGATCGCGATTTCCGCGATTCAGATCGCGACATTCGCGAATCTGAAAAATTTTCGCGGGAAATGCGACGGAAATCATGGTAATCATGATTCCGATCGCGATTTCCGCGATTCAGATCGCGACATTCGCGAATCTGAAAAATTTTCGCGGGAAATGCGACGGAAATCATGGTAATCATGATTCCGATCGCGATTTCCGCGATTCAGATCGCGACATTCGCGAATCTGAAAAATTTTCGCGGAAATGCGACGGAAATCATGGTAATCATGATTCCGATCGCGATTTCCGCGATTCAGATCGCGACATTCGCGGATCTGAAAAATTTTCGCGGGAAATGCGACGGAAATCATGGTAATCATGATTCCGATCGCGATTTCCGCGATTCAGATCGCGACATTCGCGATCTGAAAAATTTTCGCGGGAAATGCGACGGAAATCATGGTAATCATGATTCCGATCGCGATTTCCGCGATTCAGATCGCGACATTCGCGATCTGAAAAATTTTCGCGGGAAATGCGACGGAAATCATGGTAATCATGATTCCGATCGCGATTTCCGCGATTCAGATCGCGACATTCGCGATCTGAAAAATTTTCGCGGGAAATGCGACGGAAATCATGGTAATCATGATTCCGATCGCGATTTCCGCGATTCAGATCGCGACATTCGCGAATCTGAAAAATTTTCGCGGGAAATGCGACGGAAATCATGGTAATCATGATTCCGATCGCGATTTCCGCGATTCAGATCGCGACATTCGCGGATCTGAAAAATTTTCGCGGGAAATGCGACGGAAATCATGGTAATCATGATTCCGATCGCGATTTCCGCGATTCAGATCGCGACATTCGCGGATCTGAAAAATTTTCGCGGGAAATGCGACGGAAATCATGGTAATCATGATTCCGATCGCGATTTCCGCGATTCAGATCGCGACATTCGCGATCTGAAAAATTTTCGCGGGAAATGCGACGGAAATCATGGTAATCATGATTCCGATCGCGATTTCCGCGATTCAGATCGCGACATTCGCGGATCTGAAAAATTTTCGCGGGAAATGCGACGGAAATCATGGTAATCATGATTCCGATCGCGATTTCCGCGATTCAGATCGCGACATTCGCGGATCTGAAAAATTTTCGCGGGAAATGCGACGGAAATCATGGTAATCATGATTCCGATCGCGATTTCCGCGATTCAGATCGCGACATTCGCGAATCTGAAAAATTTTCGCGGGAAATGCGACGGAAATCATGGTAATCATGATTCCGATCGCGATTTCCGCGATTCAGATCGCGACATTCGCGGATCTGAAAAATTTTCGCGGGAAATGCGACGGAAATCATGGTAATCATGATTCCGATCGCGATTTCCGCGATTCAGATCGCGACATTCGCGATCTGAAAAATTTTGCGGGAAATGCGACGGAAATCATGGTAATCATGATTCCGATCGCGATTTCCGCGATTCAGATCGCGACATTCGCGAATCTGAAAAATTTTCGCGGGAAATGCGACGGAAATCATGGTAATCATGATTCCGATCGCGATTTCCGCGATTCAGATCGCGACATTCGCGGATCTGAAAAATTTTCGCGGGAAATGCGACGGAAATCATGGTAATCATGATTCCGATCGCGATTTCCGCGATTCAGATCGCGACATTCGCGATCTGAAAAATTTTCGCGGGAAATGCGACGGAAAATCATGGTAATCATTCCGATCGCGATTCCGCGATTCAGATCGCGACATTCGCGGATCTGAAATTTTTTTTCAAGTGTTTTGGCCTGAATGGGTACATACCCATTCCCTATCGTTCCAGATGGAGGTGTGGAAGGTGTGTGAAACAGATTTTGCGCTTCCCAAACAACAAGGCAACACCTCGTTGTTGGAGTACTTGATGTACGGTTGCGCATTGCAAACCGTAACCAAGTGTTGTTTGTGCGCAAAATCAGGGTTAGTGTCGTTTTTTGAACTGAACATGCAGAAATGAAACATGGCAAAGCGGAAATTCTCCTTGAGTGCACACATTGGTTGGGAGTGTCAGAGTAGTTGTCCTGGGTGCGCATGTCGGTCTGGTGGGTGTGTGTGTGTAAAAATGGGGATGCGCATTTGTAGCTGCTGGGGGGTGTACAGATGTGTCTGAAATCGACACATCTGGTGGAAAACGGGGTGTTTGTGCAGCTGGGCGACTACTCGACACCGTACGTACTTCTGGCCATTGGGCTTTCGTCTTGGAACCCAGTGAAACGTGGGAGGTGTACCGCTACTCGCTTGCCCTGCCTCCTGGGGAACGAAAGTTGGTGTGCCGTTGGGCAGGGGGGTAACTTTCTCGGTACACCCGGTGTAGAAAACGTTGGTAGGTGTAGTTGAAAACGGGGTAAAAGTTTTGGAAAACGGTGTGGAAAAATTGGTGGTCGTCGCGGTTGACGCCACAGGTGATGGGGGGTTTAGGGGGCCAATGAAGAGAATGGAGTTGTGTGCAAACAGCAGGAGTGGGTATCCACTGCCAGCTGGTACTGACGTAACAGGGCTATCCCAAACTTACGTCAACACCAAGAATGTTGTGAAACCGAACCCAGTACCCCGAAAATTTTAGCCAGGTGCGGGTTGTGTATGGTGTTGGGACTGATGGGTAGGACACTGTCCAAAATGCGTCCCAATCACCTACACACAAGGGGGGGTGTATAAGAAAAATATTGGGCGTGAAAAATGAATTTTTACACGTTGGGTTAAAAAAATTGTGTAAATTTTGGAAAAGTGTTTCCGCTTGGAGAGCTCGTTTCGTGGGGTTGGGGACAGTGCAAGGTCGGGCTCAAAATTCGATTTCTTGCCAAGTTCTCCTTGACCCTTTCTGTCTTTGCTCAACTTTCCCAGCGGAAATTGGGGAGTGTGGGTGGAGGCCGAAAATTTTCCGGGTACTAACCCAAAAGACTGATGGACAAGAGGGGGGGTTCATGACGTCCTACCTCCACCTGCTCATCAGCCCAGAGTCTGACCCTTCGGACTTCGGGCTCCCTCACTCCAGGTCCGAACCGGCCAAATAGCCGGCAGCGGGCCTTTTGGAGGTATACGCGGAGGTCAACGTGCGCACCGCCATGCGGGGCCCGTTGAAATCCGCGTCCAAAGTCTCATCCCCCTCCCTGCCAGAAGCCGGGGTTTCCTCCTCCAAACAAGATAACTTGAAACCGACTTTATGGCGGTTGGAGGAGTGACCGTTGTCACCGCGATTCATACCGCGATGGCGGTGGCTTGGCCGGGGGAACGAGACCCTGGGCATAGGGATGAGTGGTGATCACTCAATCCGCACAGTGAACAACGAGATTTGTGACGAGATTCAGAATGGCGGGGTGATCGGTTTCCCGATTTACCGTCAAACCGCCGTGGTGAACGGGCATTCCGTTGACCAGGACTCGTGTATCGGGGTTCTCCCGATGAAGTTGACGAAGAGGATGATCCGCTTCGCCAAATGAATCGCGATGCCTCGCGATATGAATCACGCTTCTTGGCAGGGGCACCGGGTGACCTACCCCGAGGGGTACCGTGTTTCCGCTCATCGCGGAACGGGAACCGGGGGCTAATACCGCCGGAACGGGGACCCGATGACCGTGAATTGCCCGACTGGCGTGAAAATCCAGAGGAACCCGAACCTCGTGATGAGGTCGATCCTCGCGGACTCAAGATACGCCTTCGCGCATCAGGATTCGGACAATCACGAGACATATGTCCCGGGTTATTGCACAAAAAGCACAATTTGTCCGTGGATTGTCCGAAGAACGCGGATATCGCGTTTTCGATCCCGTGGTTGGTGGAGTGGGTGAAACCGGTGATTTTTGCAATGCGTTCACCGAACCAGCCGGTAATCCAGCGGTTGGGTGTGCGTTATACGCGGATTGAATTTGACCAAGAAGCTGTGATAGCTTCAATGCTTGGAAACGTAATTCCAGCGTTGGTCAAGAGTCATTGCATTCCCGCTCCTCACGATGGATATCCTTGATGAGGCTAGGCGTGAAATGCATGAGAACAGCGTCAAACTGTTCGCGCATTTGCTTTTCACTGAGTTCATCCACTTCAGAGGCAAGTCCCAACCATTTGGCATACCAAAGGTCAATGGACTTCCACTTGCGGTCGGGTGGGGCGCATTGCGCCACTTGGTCTCCAGGTAATCCTGGCGACCAAACTTGAACTGGTGGAAGCGTATTGCTCCACCAGGTCATCAAGGAAATGCGGTAGCGAATCACGAGTTGTCGTGCGCGCTCCTTCTCATCCCTTGGGAGGCAATCGATGAACTCCATCTTGATCACCTCCGGGTTTGTGTCCTGGGTTGGCCCTTTCAGTGCCCAGTAGTACTCCCAGTCCGGAAAAACTGTCTCCATGTGGTTGGATCACCATCCCATTGGGGTTTCACCTTATTCGCGATTGCGATGGTGCCCTTGAAGTCTTTCTGAAACCCGTTGGCCCTCGGTGGTATTCCGTGGATTCGGGCCCGGGTACGCTCGAGCACCAAGCGTATCCTTTCCGGATTCTTGTCGGAATCGCGAAATTTCTGGTGAAGGTGAATCCTGGTACCGGAAATCCGATCGCAAACCCTGTTGGTCACCCGTAATAGGGACTCTCCGGTGTGGGGGTATGTCGCGCATGCAACATATGACCCACTCCCGGTGTACGGGTTTGGCTCATTCCACGCACAAGCATGGAATGATGGATTTCTTGATGGAGACTTGGCGGAATCGCCGTGTTTTCCGAAAATTCGGTTCCCGTAATGGGAAATTGATCCGAAAACTGGGTTTGGGTTGTGGACAAGGCCAATGGTGGTACAATTCGCGGAATCGCGGATTGTGACACTCGGGACACGGGTGGTGGTGGTGCATGTGCACCCAGATTCGGGTTGTGGAAACGCGAATCTGGAGCATTTGGCGCATTTTCGGCAATGCATACTGCCGAATCGTGGTGTGAAACCCGCTGTTGGTTGGACACATTATCCAAACCGACAGACAAGTCATGCACACTTTGCTCCAAATGCTCAACGAGTTGGAGTTGGCCGCAAATACGGTCAACTTCATCCTCCAAAGCGCGAATACGCTTGCGGTAACGGGAAAAGTCATCCAGTGCGGAATCCTTTCGGAAATTCCGGTGACATCTCGGACTAGTTTCCCGTGGGACTCATCCAATAATTGGAGTTGTCCCATTAATGCTTTTACAGCACTTGAGAGGATCTGCAAAGGTGGTGTCACCTTGGTTGGTGTGGGTGGGTGCAACCGGTGCAGGGTCATCCGACAACGCGGTTGTGGTACCCACGGGCAAATTTCCGGGTTGTGGCTTATCCGACAACGCGGAAATCCGCTCATCCAACCTGGTAATCTCACCTTGGGTGGATCGGGCATTCCGATTCACCGATTCCTCAAGCCGTAATAGGCTGTTGCAGAATTCCTGCAAGGTTTCCTGATTACCAGTGAGCATTTTGTCATAAAATGCCTTGAAATTCAGGGTTCTCGGTAATCCGAGAACTGGAACTGCAGGTAGAGACTGCATTTCCATTACTTTGGTAGACACCGATGCATACCGGGTCTGGAGTTCCCCAATAGCAGTCTGAATACCGCTAATGTCCGGAACTCGGTGGGAAAGTGCGGAATAGCTCTGTTGCAAACCCGCAATGGCCGAGTTAATCCCGCCAATGTCGGATTGCAACTGCAACTGCAGGGAATCCTGCCGTTGTGCCATTTCCGCCACTTTCGCGCTCAGATTGGATAATCCAACCTGATTCGCGTCACAATAGCAGGTTTTCTGCTCCAAACGGGAAAGTCGCTCCTCCAACTGCCGCACATACGTGTGGGGAGCAAAATTCTCGTTGGCTTGTGACTGCAATTGCCGAAACTTTTCCGTTTCATCGCACAACTGCATAATGCGGTGTTGCGATTCATGGAAAGTTGCGGACAAAGTGGTGAAATGGTCCATAGACACAAATCCACCATTGTGGGTTGTTGCAGACGAGGAATCTCGTGCATGCAACTGTTGTTGCAAATGCAACAACGCGGATGAACAGGACTCCATTTGTCCCGATAGGTGTTGTAGTGAGTCATGCAAGTGCAGAAACTTGGAGTCATTCCGCGTTTCCGCTTCATGCATGCATTCACTAATTTGCCGGAAGTTTTGCGGGAGTTGTTGGCACATTCTGTCAAAGGTTTCCCGAAAGGTTGCAAGGTCAATACCCGCACTTTCGAAATTCCTTTGGCAATATTTGCCAACTTCCTGCAAGTAATTCCAGCAGTGTTCCAGCTTGGTGAAGACATGTTTCTGGTTGTCCTCATCAAACTGAAGCACTTTGTTCAATGCGGTTGCACACTCTGCAACGCATTGTTGCACATGGTTGAACTGCCTCACAAGGGGGTGATCCCCTGGAAGCCGAGCAACAATATCCTGCACATCCTCAGCAGTGAGGAGTTCACCAGTGCCCTTCCCATAGTCATCCATGGGTTGGGATGTACCGGAGAATTCCGGCACCACTAGGCGAGTCTCCGGTTGCCAAGGTAGTGCGGGATAGCACCCGATATCGGGTGGTGGTGGCAAAGCTCTGTAAGGGCTTGCCGGTGGAAGAGCGGGTGGGGGTTGAAAGAAACACGGGTTTCTAGCCCACCATCACCAGAGAAGCCCGGTGGCGGAATCACCACGGGTCTCTCCGGTGTGCGCAGCTGCACCATTGCCGCAGACAGAGGCGAATACCCCCGTTGTGGCAAGGTGAGTGCGGAAGAGGCCGCATTAGCCTCTGAAGCCAATGATGTGGAGGGCTCATCGCCGACCACTGTCAATGACGACAAGTGTTGCAATTGTGACAATTGAACCAATTGTGCCTCATCGGCGTGGGAACTGGAAGCACTTTCACATAAAAGCTTCCAATCCCCAGTTTCTTGGTCAATGTCTTGCAATGATGCCTGTAATAAGGCATAGTTGAATTGATGGTTGGGGCCTGTGCTTTGCATCTTTCTGATGGCAAAAACAGCAAAAACCCACAAAACTAAGCAGTTGTGCTGGCACCAGAGGGGCTGTAACGGGTAATACCGTACAGAGCCTTCCGGAGCCTGCTCGTCTGCTTAGACGTTGACTAGAAGCCGGGAGCTGACGCTGCGACCGTGTAATAACGGTGCAGGGGCTCTCCGCTGCCAGTCAGCGTAGGATCGAACCAATCTGCTACCAAGTGTAATACTTGATAGCGTTTCTTTCTGTATGGGCTGTATGTGTAGGATCGTGACCTAATCTGCTACCAAGTGTACGTCTGATCTTCCCTTTTCCCAAAAAGCCTCGCTTTCGCCTTGGTGCGGACCTACTTAGGGAAGAGAAAATCAGAGTAACGAAAAACCCTTTTCCCAACTTCCC
This sequence comes from Euglena gracilis, assembly GCA_900893395.1. Lineage (NCBI taxonomy): Eukaryota > Euglenozoa > Euglenophyceae > Euglenales > Euglenaceae > Euglena > Euglena gracilis. The sequence continues at coordinate 15,307 of CAAHFI011704241.1, forward strand.
GAGAAGCAAAGCACAGAGGAGGATGGGAAAGGATAACGGACTATAATAAGTCCGAGGAAGAAAGGGAAAATAAATAATATAAAGAATACCACCTGTGGAGAGAGAAGGGGCACCCATTAGGAGATCCTAATAGGATCTGCTTCCATCCTAACTTCCTCAACGGAAGTGGACAGAAGCATACGCCTGGTACACATTTGCCTGCGGCGGAAAACGCAGCGGTTACTGCCGGAGGCCAAAATATCTTTGGTAACGGACGCATAAAAAACGTCGTTTTTCGTTCAATTTCGGCTAAATCGGCCGCGTCGCCTCCAAAAACGAGCGCTCGCCCCGGCTAGAGGTCGGCGATCCTTTACCGATTGTTGCGAAGGGCGGCGGGCGGACAGGCGCAATTTTGCCGCGGCGGGCGTGCGTAAAACGCAGCGTTACCGGGAGGCCAAAATAACACTTTCGTAACGGACGTGCATAAAAAGTCGTTTTTCGGTCATTTTCGGCCGAAATCGGCTGCGTCCGCACTCCAAAAACGAGCGCTCTGCCCCGGCTAAGGTCGGCGATCCTTTTCTGATTGTTGCGAAGGGCGCGGGCGGACAGGCGCAATTTTGCCGCGGCGGGCGTGCGTAAAACGCAGCGTTACCGCCCGGGAGGCCAAAATAACACTTTGGTAACGGACGTGCATAAAAGCGTCGTTTTCGGTCGTTTTCGGCCGAAATCGGCTGCGTCCGCACTCCAAAAAAACGCTCTGCCCCGGCTAGAGGTTGGCGATCCTTTCCTGATTGTTGCGAAGGGCGGCGGGCGGACAGGCGCAATTTTGCCGCGGCGGGCGTGCGTAAAACGCAGCCGCGGTTACGGAGCCAAAATAACGTAACGGTTAAACGGAGGCCCAAAATAACACTTTGTAACGTCATTCGTTTTCGGTCATTTTCGGCCGAAATCGGCTGCGTCCGCACTCCAAAAACGAGCGCTCTGCCCGGCTAGAGGTCGGCGATCCTTTACCGATTGTTGCAAGGCGGCGGGCGGACAGGCGCAATTTTGCCCGCGGCGGGCGTGCGTAAAACGCCGCGTTACCGCCCGGGAGGCCAAAAAACACACACTTTGGTAACGGACGTGCATAAAAAGTCAGTTTTTCGGTCATTTTCGGCCGAAATCGGCTGCGTCCGCACTCCAAAAACGAGCGCTCTGCCCCGGCTAGAGGTCGGCGATCCTTTACTGATTGTTGCGAAGGGCGGCGGCGGACAGGATTTTGCCCGCGGGGGCGTGCGTAAAACGCAGCGGTTACCGCCCGGGAGGCCCAAAATAACACTTTGGTAACGGACGTGCATAAAAAGTCATTTTTCGGTCATTTTCGGCCGAAATCGGCTGCGTCCGCACTCCAAAAACGAGCGCTCTGCCCCGGCTAGAGGTCGGCGATCCTTTACGTGATTGTTGCGAAGGGCGGCGGCGGACAGGCGCAATTTTGCCCGCGGCGGGCGTGCGTAAAACGCAGCGGTTACCGCCCGGGAGGCCAAAATAACACTTTGGTAACGGACGTGCATAAAAAGTCGTTTTTCGGTCATTTTCGGCCGAAATCGGCTGCGTCCGACTCCAAAAACGAGCGCTCTGCCCCGGCTAGAGGTCGGCGATCCTTTACGATTTTGCGAAGGGCGGCGGGCGGACAGGCGCATTTTGCCCGGGCGGGCGTGCGTAAAACGCAGCGGTTACCGCCCGGGAGGCCAAAATAACACTTTGGTAACGACGCATAAAAAGTCGTTTTTCGGTCATTTTCGGCGAAATCGGCTGCGTCCGCACTCCAAAACGAGCGCTTGCCCCGGCTAGAAGTCGGCGATCCTTTACGATTGTTGCGAAGGGCGGCGGGCGGACAGGCGCAATTTTGCCCGGGCGGGCGTGCGTAAAACGCAGCGTTACCGCCCGGGAGGCCAAAATAACACTTTGTAACGACGTGCATAAAAGAGTCGTTTTTCGGTCATTTTCGGCCGAAATCGGCTGCGTCGCACTCAAAAACGAGCGCTCTGCCCCGGCTAGAGGTCGGCGATCCTTTCATTGTTGCGAAGGGCGGCGGCGGACAGGCGCAATTTTGCCCCGGCGGGCGTGCGTAAAACGCAGCGTTACCGCCCGGGAGGCTCAAAATAACACTTTGGTAACGACGTGCATAAAAAGTCGTTTTTCGGTCATTTTCGGCCGAAATCGGCTGCGTCCGCACTCCAAAAACGAGCGCTCTGCCCCGCTAGAGGTCGGCGATCCTTTACCGATTGTTGCGAAGGGCGGCGGCGGACAGGCGCAATTTTGCCCGCGGCGGGCGTGCGTAAAACGCACGGTTACCGCCCGGGAGGCCAAAATAACACATTTTGGTAACGACGTGCATAAAAGAGTCGTTTTTCGGTCATTTTCGGCCGAAATCGGCTGCGCCGCATCCAAAAACGAGCGCTCTGCCCCGCTAGAGTCGGCGATCCTTTACCGGATTGTTGCGAAGGCGGCGGGCGGACAGGCGCAATTTTGCCCGCGCGGGCGTGCGTAAAACGCAGCGGTTACCGCCCGGGAGGCCAAAATAACACTTTCGTAACGACGTGCATAAAAAGTCGTTTTCGGTCCTTTTCGGCCGAAATCGGCTGCGGCACTCCAAAAAACGAGCGCTCAGCCCGGCTAGAGGTCGGCGATCCTTTACCGGATTTTTGCGAAGGGCGGCGGGCGTTCAGGCGCAATTTTGCCGCGGCGGGCGTGCGTAAAACGCAGCGGTTACCGCCCGGGAGGCCAAAATAACACATTTTGGTAACCGACGTGCATAAAAGAGTCGTTTTCGGTCATTTTCGGCCGAAATCGGCTGCGTCCGCACTCCAAAAACGAGCGCTCTGCCCGGCTAGAGGTCGGCGATCCTTTACGGATTGTTGCGAAGGGCGGCGGCGGACAGGCGCAATTTGCCCGCGGGGCGTGCGTAAAACGCAGCGGTTACCGCCCGGGAGGCTCAAAATACACATTTTGGTAACGGACGTGCATAAAAGTCGTTTTTCGGTCATTTTCGGCAGAAATCGGCTGCGTCCCGCACTCAAAAAACGAGCGCTCTGCCCCGGCTAGAGGTCGGCGATCCTTTACCGGATTGTTGCGAAGGGTGCGGGCGGACAGGCGCAATTTTGCCGCGGCGGGCGTGCGTAAAACGTAGCGGTTACTGCCTGGGAGGCCCAAAATAACACTTTGGTAACTTACGACATGCATAAAAGAGTCTTTTCGGTCATTTTCGGCCGAAATCGGCTGCGTCCGCTCTCCAAAAACGAGCCTCTGCCCCGGCCAGAGGTCGGCGCTCTTTTCGTGATGTTGCTAAGGGCGGCGGGCGGACAGGCGCAATTTTGCCCGCGGCGGGCGTGCGTAAAGCCGGTTGCCGCCCGGGAGGCCCAAAATAATCTTTGGTAACGACGTGCATAAAAGAGTCGTTTTTCG
>CAAHFI011704578.1:0-11121 GCA_900893395.1 Euglena gracilis
AGCGCGCAAACAAACACCGCCTGTGGCATCTATTGCCGCCCAGACCATCACACCTTCTGGGTGGGCAACGGTGGGCACCACATATTTCGGCAGATACTGGTTATCCCTTCTCTTGATCCAGCACCTGAGCAAGAAAAGGCAAACACTTGCAACTCCACGGATGTTAAGTGCCTTACCTGTTTTTCCCCATTGGCCGTATTTTGAGTATTTTCTCATCGGACCAAATACCTTTGTCCCGTTGTGAATATGTCGAATACTGGCATGCAAACACCAGGCGTTTCCGCTTGTTCACCGAGGACAGTAATGGCTTCCTTGCTGCGGTTTGGCAGCACAATCCCGCCTTCAGTTGGATTGTACGGATCAATTCTGGAGATGGTTTCGGCGGTATCTGAAATTCACAAAAATAAAGCATATGCATCACGATTGACAAACAGGCCTTAACCACTGCCCCTGCTGGGCGGGCTAACAATGCGGTGCTAACTTGGAGGAAATGCCCGTCGGCGATTTGTTTGCAACTCCAAAACGGGTTATTTATTGCCATTTTTAATATACCTCTTCTAAGTCTGTGGGAATTAAGGAATGGAATATACTTATTTGCGAATGTCGCACACCGTGCGGAATATTTCTTTGCCTTTTGCTGATTGGATCCCGATCCAACTTTGTGATCAAGCGTGCCGTGTTCTTCGAATCCAGATGCCACACCTGGGATAAGTGGCTAGTGTGAACTGCGTACAAGCCGGGTATATACTTTGCACTGTAGCTTTGGATATTTTCTCGCGATTTGCGATCTTATTGAGCGACCAGGGTGGAACAAAAGAGAGATACGTCTCCGCACGCTTGCGCAAAGCCGCTCTGTCGACAGTGCTCATTTTTGGGGGCATAAGAGCAACTGGGGACAATATGGAAAGGGGAATTTGTTTTGGAGGGGGTATGTTTTTTGTGCTGTCAGGGGGGTATGTTTTTTTGTGTTGACAACCCGTACCAAAAAAAGCATTGGGAACCTCTCTGCTGTAAATCCTTAATTTACCAGATTGCAACGCCAAATATTGTACTGCCGCAGGCTGGCATGCCAAAATTTGCTGTGCAGCTTGGCCACTCACAGAGTTGGAGGCCCATTTCAAACTCCTCTACTGCAGGCTGGAAAAACCACCAGAGGAAGACGACTACAACCTGGTGGCTGAAAAAATGCCTGAAACGCAACGCAGAAGCTGCATCAGGGAACAGAACCGCAGAAACCAAGACAGACCAACACTGAAACTGAAAGAGGTCACCAACATTTCAAACGTACCAGATGCAACAACAGAAGATGTACGTGACCTGGTGGCAGAGCCTTTGAATACGGGTGGGAATTTTCAGGTCACACGAGACCGACAAAATTTCAAGATCTAGTTCAGCAGCAGAGCTGCTGAACTGCTTCTGATGAAAAACGGTTCAACGTTGCAGTAAGGACACAAACGACAGTTCACACAGCAGAAGCCAGACTCACACTAGACGAACTGTTACAACGGGTGGAAACCGAACTGAGATGCTAATAACAGTCAGATTCCCTGGGTAGGGGGTGCAACGGCTGGCAGAACAAACCACGTGAAAACAGATCACGGTCTGTGGACTGCAGGGGTTACGTCAGGGAGGTCAAAGAGGAAAAGAAAACAAAGTCCTAAAGCCAGACGCCACCTTCCAGATCCCGACCCAACTCACCCAAAACTCTAACCCCAACAACTGAAAAACCCGGAACCCCTTCTCCACGCCAGCAGGTGCCCATGCCAGTTTCAAAACAGCCTGGACAGGGACGATACACCAAATGGCCAGACTGGGGACAGAACAACTGGGGCAAAGGCAAAGGAAAAGGGAAAGGTCAAAACTGGGGCTCAACCTGAAACTGGAACCAGAACCAGATCTGTAACCAGAATTACGGCAAGAAATATGATTCAGCAAAGGGGTACAACTTTAGGAAAGGATACGACTCAGGTAAGGGCAGTGGGAAAGGAAATGGCAAAGGACAACCACAGTCACAGCCAGCGGCAACGAAAACTGAACCAAAGCTCCAGAAACCAAAGCCAACCAGAATCAGGGGTAACCAAAGGCAGAAGCATCACCCAGCAATCTGTGGCAGCCACTTAAAAACGCAGAAAGGAAGTGAAGGGGCTGCGGCCGGAGGGTAGGGGACGAAAGGGGCGACTCTCTGCAGACACAGTCGAAACAACAAAACAAAACAAGGGCTGGTCGGGACTGCAGTCTGTTGGTTGTGCCAGTTGGGAAATTATCGGTGTCAAGGCATTTTTTAGTTCTTGTTGGATGAGCTGCCCCACCAGCGTATCCGGGGCAACGGTCCCCAGTGCTGCAGCTCCTCCTTCCATTTTTTGGTGTGGGTTTTCGGCCTCCAAGGTCTGCTGGCTGCTCTGGCTGAACATACCTGTGAGGGTTTCAGGGCTCCCCTTCCCTGTCTTGCAGGTGTGGCTTTCTGGGGTCCCCGTCCCGTGTTGCCCTTTGGGGCCACTAGCCGGGCCAGGGGTTGTAGGGTGCCCATCCCCGTCAGCCAGGTGTGGGGTTCTGGGGCCCCCGTGTGGACTGCCCCCTCAAGGCTGCCAGGGGTTGGTTCTGTGGTGGTGCGGTCACCGATCCCGGTTGGTTTTCGCCTTGGCTGTTCTGTTCGTTGGGTCGTTTTCGCCCCCGGCTGTCCGCATGGGTCCTGATTTGGCCCCCGCTTGCCGGGAGGGGTGGGGGGGGCTGGTCCCTGTGTGAGGCCGTTTGCCTAAGCCTTGGCTGTTTAAGACAGGCCCGAAAGCCCCTGAGCAGGCTGGGAGAGAGGAAATGCAAATATTTTCAAAAGGTAAGGCATTTAAGCAGAGTTAGTGGTTGTGATTTACTAGGAATTTTGTTTTTCAAGTTTTTCTGTCAGTTCTTCAAACGTCTTTGTCACGGGGTTGATTTTTCTGTCCAGTTTCACCAGCTGTTCTGTCCTCTTTTTTTGCTGTGTTTGCACTTCTATGGTCAGAAGCGGTAACTGCACCCAGATTCCATTGTCATGTGTTTTCCGTTCCAGTACCTTGTTGTCGGACCAGTCAGTTGAGTTTACATTGACTGACCCTGTTTGTCACTGAGCCAGTGGCGGACGTCATTTCCAGCCACCTGGCCTGTTCCTGTGTGCCACGTGAAACTGTTTTAATGACCCCTTTTTGCATTTTACGCAGCAGTTTTTGAATCGTCTGGGCTGTTTCGTCCAACCTGTGACCCACATTGCGACCTCCAGGTTCAGTCATTCGGTGCATTGTTTGTGTTTCGACAGGGTTTCCACCTGTCGTTTCACTGTGAAGTTGCCTCGTCCTCATGTTATATTTGCCGCTGTTGATCTTGGATTGTCTGCAGTTCGGCCAGTTTTTTTGTGCAGATATTCTCAGTTTTGTATGGTTATTGTCGTTTTTTTTTCCTCCTGCTGCAGCCGTGCCGTCAGATTTCTGACTTCACTGCCCATGTCCATCTTAATTTTTTCCACCACAATGCTGATTTCGCCACCGAATTTTCCAACCTTTCTGGTTACTGTTGCTGTTCACCGTTTGGACTCTGCTTGTGATTCCTGCGACCCGTTCTTCTGTCACAGCAAATCTCTGTTGGAGTTATGCTGTGGCCTGTTCTTTTTCTCGATGTCGGCGCAGTAAACCAACCAGATGTTCACCCTGGTTCAGTGCGTTCCCACCATCCTCTGCAGAAAACCTCGAATTTCCCTGATTTTTTTGCCCAGTGTACTTGGCATTTCATTTATTTCTGCGTTCTGCTTTGACATTCCGTTGAAATGTTCCTGGTACAGCCTGTTCAGTTCGACTGTTACCTGTTCCATGCTTGCTTGCGTTGTTGGCATGACTGTCGTCAGTTCTTCGTGTATATTTATTTCATGAGTGCTTCACAGTGTCCGATGACTGTTTCGTGCAGTTCGCTGACCCACTCTGTCGCTGTTCGCTGCAGCTGCTGCCCTGTTTCTGCCATTTGCTGATTTGTCTGTTCAGTTTAGTGTCTGAACTGTTGAAAGTCTTTGGTCAGCTGTCCAGTTTCGTACGCAAACTTTGACCATCAGTCCCAGTCAGTGTTCTGGTTCTGTGGTTCTGGATGTGAGTTGTCGTCCGAGCTGTACGAGGGTTCCTGGTACCAAGTTTTAGTTTCACCCTGGAGGCGGTCTAGTTGTTCCGGGCTCTGTTGTACCACCACTACCAGAAACTCTGGGTTCCTGGTTGTTGTGCTGTTACTGTTAGCCCGTTCTGGTTGTTCTGGGTGTTTGTTTCTGGCAGTTGGAACCAGTTTTAAGGTATAAACACGTGTTCGTCGAACTACGTTCGTTTCTTTCGTCCAGTTCCCTGTAATCTGGTGCACAGTGGACAGGTCTCTTCTGCGTTACTCCTGGTCCACGTTCACCATGGAAGTTACAAGTGGGGTGTCATTACACGTATGTTGCACTGTAATTTCTATGCCGTTTTGTTCGGTTTCAGTCCACCTGTTCATGTCCGGTGACTGGTACCAGAATAACCAGGCATCTGCCGGCTCACCGCCCTTGCAATGGCGGTAGAGGCAGCTGGCCTGTCCAGTCATTCGTACATGGCTGAGCAGCCATCTGCCGGCTTCACCACCCTAGCGATGGCGATTGAGGCAGTTGGCATGTCCAGTGGTCGGTGCATGGCTGAACACGCCATCAGCCGCCCTGGTGCCCTTTGCATGCTTCCTGCCATTTCCAACTTGAGACTTTTCTTGAATTGGCCAGCTGCAGGCAAAAATCCCAAACGTGGTCGCAGATGTAAAGTGCCCAATTTGGCTTCTCCTCCAACATGCGGCTACGAACAACAAACCGGAAAACGACCAGAAACGGCAAAAAATGATGCTGAAATGCCAGCTGCCGTAGCAAAGCACATAAACAGTGCACCAGGTTGCGCCCGGTATCGACAGTCTGAGCCCGAGAAGAAGGGCACTCTGAGGGTGCCCTCTGTGCCCAAGTGTGTGCAAGCCAACAGAGATTGCAATGTAAGATTGAAGATGCTGAATGACATATATGCCAGATTGAATCTTCCACCATATGTGTTCATGTATTTTGGGAAGAAGACATGGAAGGAAGCCATCGTTTTCGTCCAGATGTCAAATGTTTGAAAATCATGTTGTCATCCTGTTGGTTGAAGACAAGCCTGTTTTTTTGTGTGCCCTGCCCCTGAGTTTTCGTTTTTCTCAGGGCCGACACCCCTTTGCGTAGGATCTTTAACCTTGCCCAGGTTGTTTGCAATCCTCCTCGCAGCTTGTTTTAGTAATTGCATCTTTCTTTGTTTTTCAGGGATTTTTTCGAGTGAAAATAGTGGGTTGGCTCATACTCTCACACCTCGCACTTGAAAACAAAAAAAATACAATTCCTTGGCAACAGCATCATACAATGCAATGACAATTGGCCAAAGTCCAAACGATAATTCCAAAGTCCACGGGTAAGATCATAATTGATACTTGATTTCCACCAGGTAAGGTTACCGCAAAACTGAGGGAATAGCCGTGAGAAAACAGAGTCCCAAAAAAATAGACACCCAGAAAGTGCTTACCGGGACATCTTTGAGGGCTTACCTGGAAATCTTTGTATTTATCTGGAAGTGCACTCTTCATAGTCAATTCTGTTGCCAGCTGTGCGGTCCAGAGGTCACAGATGGTATTTCTCTCTGCCGGAGGCTCGACTACTTGAATGAGATGGTTCCAGAAGTTTTAGGCTCTTCTGACGGGACCAGAGTCCAGATCAAGAAGAATTTAATTAAGCCAGATCACCATTATGTGACTGCTGAGTTGGATGACAAGGTGAGACGGACAAGTGGCTCAAGAAGGAGTTGGCGAGCAAGACAGCTGAAGCGTAATTTTGGTGCTCCTGGGCATGGAGCCTCCTCTGCGAAGGATTTCTATCCTGGAAATGTCAGACAGTGTGCCTGTTCTGCGAATGGCCCATCTGACATGTGATTCTGTGACTTGAACAGGCAGCCTCTTCTGGTAGGATGTCCCATCCATACTTGTTTTCTGGTGTTGTTTGTGCGCCTCCATTGGGGATGGCCCGACAGCAATGAGATGAGACCAGTGTGCCCCACGAGGTTGGTCGTCCAGTCCTCCTTTTTTTGGCATTGGCTTTGGTGTTTTGGTGACCTGTAAGCCAACTGTAATGGGGTGGCCCAGCCCCCCCTCAATCTGGGTGTGAGATGGCCAAATGAAGGTGATCATGGCCTGAGGGCGGGTTTTAATTCGTACCGACATCACTGTGCGCCTCCAAGACTGATGGCCCGTGATTGCTTTGTGCTGTGCTCGGCTTGCATAACGTTTTATTTAAAAGACCTGGACTCGCTCAACGGTGAAGAGCTTTTGGGTTTGCAGTTCGCCTTTGTGAAGAACCGTGGACATTGTGGTCGTGATGTTCGACAATTGTTCTAATTATGAATCGTCTGACACTTCGCTGTACGGCGAGCCTCGCTCCAAATTTTGGGGGGGCTTTGCCAGGACACGTTCCTTAAAATTGACTCAAGTGAAAAATGCAGGCAACTTTTGCGAGGAGGGGAGCGTGAGTCACTTGTCCTGGCATTTGTAATTACTGCCAGTGGCACCCCCTAACTCACAAAAAAGGGAACCCTAACATCAGTGGAAACAAACGTGCACTGTTCGCCTGGGCTTACCTGGACATCTTTGGATTTATCTGGAAGTGCACTCTGGTTAGGAGTTTTGGTTGCAGCTGGCAAAGTCAAGAAAAGTTTCAAGTTGGAAATAGAAGGAAGCATGCAAAGGGCACCAGGCGCAAAAAAAAACTTATAAGACGAAAAGCGAGGGCGGGACGGACGATTAGTAGCAGATTGGTTTTAACGGTCGAAATACCAAAGCCCAACACAGATAGAGCGCGTACACACAAGCTTCGCGTCTCAGGGACACAAAACAGCTGCAGCCGCAACAACCGCCTCTGGTCCCCCATCTTTGCTTACCTTTTCAGGTTTTTTTGAACAGTATTTTGTTTTCACTACAAACTTTACAGAACTTTTCCCAAAATGCAGAGAGCAAGCGCCAGCAACGGAAACGCACCTATTTACTAAAGATTGTTAATAGGTTCGCTTCGTGGACTGCAGAATGCAGACGTAGTCACTACGGGGACAGAATATTTTTACAACTGGGGCAGGGTGCCCAACCCGCATCGGCTTAACCCCCCCCTTTGGAAATTTGGAAAGCTCCCATCTCACTTTCTGTGATTTATGGGCCGTAGCTACACATGTGTGCAGTGTCAGCATCCACAGTGTGCACCTCGCGGAGCACAGAAGGGACCAGGTCGCCCAGGTCTCTGAGGAAAGAAGAATATTTTTCCCGCTGTCGTGCTCTCGGAGCACATGTACGAGGTTTCCGTAGGTTTGTTGGCGATGGCCAGCACACCTATGGCCAGCATGGACAGTGCGAATCTGGCGTAACATGTATGAAAACATGCATGCATACATGAAACCATACATACTGTACAGACTAAATGGTCGAAGAGGCAACTTACTAGTACACAACGGCAGAACCTCTGCTGGAGTATACCATTAAAACAGTGGAACCTGAACTGACTACATCGTCACCACCTCAACCACCATTAACCCCCGGTGCACGAGTGTCGGAACCGACAGTGATACGTGCTTTCGGAGAAAGACCCATTGACCCTGTGGTTGAAGCACGGACTTGGAACGGATACCTCAGGAAACAGGCTTTGCATATATGCCAATTGCGGAGCACACCCTGCCCCTGGAAACCCTCCATGGCCTGGAATCACATTTTGGAGCCGTCAATATAAAGGGCGTCATCCTGGACGGTAAAGGTCTTAACTCGAAATTTTTGGGAATTGACACGTGGGCGCTACCTGTGGCACCACAGGTTGAAGCTCATGCGAATCTGTACAAACAAATCGCCTGGGCGACAACTGCTGTTCCATTGCCGCCAGTAGATCAACATACTTTCGGCATAACAACCAGTGCAGACTCCACGAACGAGTCAAGCAGTAACGGCTGCACAAAAAATCTGTTTTTTTTTTTATTTCAAAGCACCACACGCGATTGAAGCCGCTCCGGCAGCACAAACAAAACAGACACCAACTGCCTCATCAGCTGCACCACAGGCGCCTATACTGACGCCAGCTTTACCCTAAACACCACCTGTAGACGTACAACGAACAGGACACCCCGCACAACCCGCGCAGTCGGTACTTGCTGGACATCAGCACAATCAGCAGTTCCGGTGAGTGCGGCCCCCGCACAAGCGGCGCAGGCTGAACACCCACATACAATAACCCCACAACCAGCTCTGGCTGGATCGGCTCAACCTGGTGTGGAACAGGGACAAACATTCTCTGGACTCTGACGATTTGAGTCGCCGGCTCAAAACGTCTTCTACATGGACGCTTTGCAGAATCCACAAGCACCACCAAGGCCTTAACTAGTTGACATGCACAAAATTATGTGTTGACGATAGTTTGCAACACCACCTCAGACCCGGCCAACGCCGGAAGCGCAACGTCGTCGCCTGGACGACGCTGCACAGAGCCCGCATTGCCAGAGGGAGCGACAGGACGGTGATGGCCTGCCAATCCCAACAAAAGTAAAATTTTCATTATACTAAAGGCAAAAGTACAAATGAATAGACGCTGTTGCCGGTCACTATACACGTGGATTCACCATTGAACACTGGATATGTACAACAGCGTTCCAGAAACACGGTGCTCGCCGTTGGAAGGAAGCGGAACACAATGCCACTAAAGTCCGTAAACTGAAGAACAGTAAAATAAATGGCGAAGGCTCTCAACCAGGTTACGATACGACCTGGACGTACAACAATTGATCGACCTTCTGCTCTTTAGTTCAGACTGATGCGACATGATCATGAAAGAATGTATACTGGAATATTACCTTGGATGTATGCTCCAGAGTTACACGAGCACATTAGGAACCTGTGCAAAGAAAAAGAAAGCCTCTTTTTCTGTGAAGGAACAATTTCGTGTTTGGAAGGCTAGGATGGCATCTACAATTTGCCAGGTTGCTGAAATTATGCTTTTTGTTTGGATTCCACTGCATGAGCTTCGGTTGATTCAAGGCAGCCACAGGGAAATATACTTACCAATGGAGGGAACTGAGTCCAGAGGTCTTAGCACAGACCAGGGATCCCAGAGAGCGCAATATTTTTGAACATTTCTGTTACACTTTTCTTTGTGGTGGAGATTGTAAATAATCTCCATTACATCATCATCACCACCACTATTTCATCAGATTAGAGATACGTAAGCCACTGCGGTATCTTCTAAGACTGGGATTCCTCCTCAAAGGATCCCCTGAAAGCATTACCTGAACAGATCAGGCAAGGTAGAGGCCACGTAGGGAGTAGCATCTTTTATCCCCAACAGTTTTGGAACATTCCTGGGTAGGTGTTTACCTGGACATGTGGAATGTGAGGGTCCTCTGCTTGATTAATAGGGGTCGCCACGGTGCTGAAGCCCAAAACGTGGACACCGTGAAAACTTTTGCCTTGGTAAAACGGTGCAGACTTGCCAGATTTTTCTGAATGATGGACCAAAGGAGGGAATTGGTGACATTGTTTGGGGAAATGGTTTCAAAAACTTGTTGAAATGGTTCTTTCTCCCCCACTTTGTTCGGTTAAAAAAAATAATAAATAATAATTGCCTGATTGTCCACACACGAGCAAACAATATCGTTTGCCTTTTTTATGGATCTTACAGTGTTGGTGGCTGCCATGAGCTCCTGTACATTTCTGCTAAGTAATTAGGTTTCCCTCCGGCAATCTTGGAAGGGGTTTCCAGACGCTGGGTGCAACCCCCCCCCAGCCCAAGGTGCTGCTGTCTGAGTGCAAGACTTTTGCGTTTTTGTCTTCACAAAAGGTCTTCCTGACCATTTCCCAGCAGAGCTTTTACTTTTTTAACTCCTCGTTTTTCCTCGTGTGAGATGGGGTGAGCTGACTCCCAAGGGAGTGCTGCACAAGAAAGTTGGGGAGCTTTGATGTTAAATCGCTTAAAAGGGGCAGGGCTAGGAGATTTCATCTGATCTTTCGCAAAATGGCATCCACCTGCTTTTTTGAAAGTATGCCTTTTGTGAGAAAAAAAGTTGCAATTCTTTTCTGACCCCTTTTGGGGGGTGTTGCAGTTTTCTTCCCTAAAAATTGATGAGAAACCCAAAATGGGGTACAAGTTGGCAGGGCTGCAGCAGACTTTCTTTACGTTTAGCTTAAACCTACTGGACATTAAATCATCCACCATCAGGTTGAGAACGATTTGTCAGTGTGGATGCGGTTGGTGCCATGAGTATGTTGCCTGGATAGCCGTACGTCTTAATTCCCTTGTGGCGCCATCTTTTTTCTAATGCACCCATCAGGCCCTGAAAAAATCTGGGTCATGATGTTTTGCCCAAAGGGAGCTGCTCGGTTCTCCCAGACCTCCCACCCTGTGCCTTAATAAGGCTTTTGGTAGTTCTGCAGGGGAACATAAAAGTCGGCATCTTTTAAATATATTTTTGCCTCCCATTGACCTTTTCGGAGGAGGGAGAGTTTGCCATGCATGTCTTCCGGGGTAATTTTGTTTCCTGGAAAAGCCGTTTCTTTGAAGTCTACAATAATAAGACGCCATTTGGTTTCCCTTGGGGGTTTCTCTTTTGAGTTAACCAGGGAAGAAGATGGGCTGTGCCATCTGCTTCCACCTTTTGTGCCACAACATTATTTTAATCTTACAAAATCTTTTGGGATTGCTCAAAATTGGAGCCCTGTCTACCGGTCAAAGACAGGATAGGGGGTTGTTTCCACTAGGGCGAAATCATGTTGATCAATTTGACACGGTGATGGCTGGCATGCTTTTCCTACCACGGCACACGTGTTCTTCATCTATGGGGCAGGAATGTGACCCCACAAGCCGCTTATGCTACTTTCACACTTTCCTGTACTGAAATCCTGTGGAGAGGGCTCAGACCCTGGATCCCTTGTTGCTGTGGGGGTGTCCAGACCTGCCATTGGAATCTGCTGCCGCCAACTGTGGATACCGTGCGGAGGGGGTTCTTGGGGTTTCTCCTTCCCTCCTGGTGAGGCAGCTGGGCAGGGCTTGCTTCTGCCCTTCGAGTTTCCTCC
>CAAHFI011707676.1:0-16685 GCA_900893395.1 Euglena gracilis
TGCTATTTTGCGCCTCCCGGGCGGTAACGGCTGCGTTTTACGCACGCCCGCCGCGGGCAAAATTGCGCCTATCCGCCCGCGCCCTTCGCAACAATTAGTAAAGGATCGCCGACCTCTAGCCGGGCGGAGCGCTCGTTTTTGGAGGCCGGACGCAGCCGATTTTCGCCGAAAAACGGCCGAAAATGACGTTTTTCGGGGTGTCCGTGGTTTTCGTGCTATTTTGCGCCTCCCGGGCGTAACGGCTGCGTTTTACACGCCCGCCGGGCAAAATTGCGCCTATCCGCCCGCGCCTCGCAACAAGGAAAGGATCGCCGACCTCTAGCCGGGCAGAGCGCTCGTTTTTGGAGCGCCGGCGCGGCCGATTTCGGCCGAAAATGACCGAAAATGACGTTTTTTGGGGCGTCCGTGCCAACGTGCTATTTGCGCCTCCCGGGCGGTAATTGCTGCGTTTTACGCACGCCCGCGCGGGCAAAATTGCGCCTGTCCGCCCACGCCCTTCGCAACAATCAGGAAAAGGATCGCCGACCTCTAGCCGGGCAGAGCGCTCGTTTTGGTGCGCCGGCGCGGCCGATTTCGGCCGAAAATGACCGAAAAATGCCGTTTTTTGGGCGTCCGTTGCCAACGTGCTATTTTGCGCCTCCCGGGCGGTAATTGCTGCGTTTTACGCACGCCCGCCGCGGGCAAAATTGCGCCTGTCCGCCCGCGCCCTTCGCAACGATCAGGAAAAGGATCGCCGACCTCTAGCCGGGCAGAGCGCTCGTTTTGGAGCGCCGGCGCGGCCGATTTCGGCCGAAAATGACCGAAAAATGCCGTTTTTTGGGCGTCCGTTGCCAACGTGCTATTTTGCGCCTCCCGGGCGGTAATTGCTGCGTTTTACGCACGCCCCCGCAAAATTGCGCCTGTCCGCCCACCGCCCTTCGCAACATCAGGAAAAGGATCGCCGACCTCTAGCCGGGCAGAGCGCTCGTTTTTGGAGCGCCGGCGCGCCGATTTCGGCCGAAAATGACCGAAAAATGCCGTTTTTTGGGCGTCCGTTGCCAACGTGCTATTTTGCGCCTCCCGGCGGTAATTGCTGCGTTTTACGCACGCCCGCCGCGGGCAAAATTGCGCCTGTCCGCCCACCGCCCTTCGCAACGATCAGGAAAAGGATCGCCGACCTCTAGCCGGGGCAGAGCGCTCGTTTTTGGAGCGCCGGCGCGGCCGATTTCGGCCGAAAATGACCGAAAAATGCCGTTTTTTGGGTCCGTTGCCAACGTGCTATTTTGCGCCTCCCGGCGGTAATTGCTGCGTTTTACGCACGCCCGCCGCAAAATTGCGCCTGTCCGCCCACCGCCCTTCGCAACATCAGGAAAAGGATCGCCGACCTCTAGCCGGGCAGAGCGCTCGTTTTTGGAGCGCCGGCGCGGCCGATTTCGGCCGAAAATGACCGAAAAATGCCGTTTTTTGGGCGTCCGTTGCCAACGTGCTATTTTGCGCCTCCCGGGCGGTAATTGCTGCGTTTTACGCACGCCCGCCGCGGGCAAAATTGCGCCTGTCCGCCCACCGCCCTTCGCAACGATCAGGAAAAGGATCGCCGACCTCTAGCCGGGCAGAGCGCTCGTTTTGGAGCGCCGGCGCGGCCGATTTCGGCCGAAAATGACCGAAAAATGCCGTTTTTTGGGCGTCCGTTGCCAACGTGCTATTTTGCGCCTCCCGGGCGGTAATTGCTGCGTTTTACGCACGCCCGCCGCGGGCAAAATTGCGCCTGTCCGCCCGCCGCCCTTCGCAACGATCAGGAAAAGGATCGCCGACCTCTAGCCGGGGCAGAGCGCTCGTTTTTGGAGCGCCGGCGCGGCCGATTTCGGCCGAAAATGACCGAAAAATGCCGTTTTTTGGGCGTCCGTTGCCAACGTGCTATTTTGCGCCTCCCGGGCGGTAATTGCTGCGTTTTACGCACGCCCGCCGCGGGCAAAATTGCGCCTGTCCGCCCACCGCCCTTCGCAACGATCAGGAAAGGATCGCCGACCTCTAGCCGGGGCAGAGCGCTCGTTTTGGAGCGCCGGCGCGCCGATTTCGGCCGAAAATGACCGAAAAATGCCGTTTTTTGGGCGTCCGTTGCCAACGTGCTATTTTGCGCCTCCCGGGCGGTAATTGCTGCGTTTTACGCACGCCCGCCGCGGGCAAAATTGCGCCTGTCCGCCCACCGCCCTTCGCAACGATCAGGAAAAGGATCGCCGACCTCTAGCCGGGCAGAGCGCTCGTTTTGGAGCGCCGGCGCGGCCGATTTCGGCCGAAAATGACCGAAAAATGCCGTTTTTCGGGCGTCCGTGCCAACGTGCTATTTTGCGCCTCCCGGGCGGTAATTGCTGCGTTTTACGCACGCCCGCCGCGGGCAAAATTGCGCCTGTCCGCCCACCGCCCTTCGCAACAATCAGGAAAAGGATCGCCGACCTCTAGCCGGGCAGAGCGCTCGTTTTTGGAGCGCCGGCGCGGCCGATTTCGGCCGAAAATGACCGAAAAATGCCGTTTTTGGGCGTCCGTTGCCAACGTGCTATTTTGCGCCTCCCGGGCGGTAATTGCTGCGTTTTACGCACGCCCGCCGCGGGCAAAATTGCGCCTGTCCGCCCACCGCCCTTCGCAACGATCAGGAAAAGGATCGCCGACCTCTAGCCGGGCAGAGCGCTCGTTTTTGGAGCGCCGGCGCGGCCGATTTCGGCCGAAAATGACCGAAAAATGCCGTTTTTTCGGGCGTCCGTTGCCAACGTGCTATTTTGCGCCTCCCGGGCGGTAATTGCTGCGTTTTACGCACGCCCGCCGCGGGCAAAATTGCGCCTGTCCGCCCGCCGCCCTTCGCAACGATCAGGAAAAGGATCGCCGACCTCTAGCCGGGCAGAGCGCTCGTTTTTGGAGCGCCGGCGCGGCCGATTTCGGCCGAAAATGACCGAAAAATGCCGTTTTTCGGGCGTCCGTTGCCAACGTGCTATTTTGCGCCTCCCGGGCGGTAATTGCTGCGTTTTACGCACGCCCGCCGCGGGCAAAATTGCGCCTGTCCGCCCACCGCCCTTCGCAACGATCAGGAAAAGGATCGCCGACCTCTAGCCGGGCAGAGCGCTCGTTTTGGAGCGCCGGCGCGGCCGATTTCGGCCGAAAATGACCGAAAAATGCCGTTTTTTGGGCGTCGTTGCCAACGTGCTATTTTGCGCCTCCCGGGCGGTAATTGCTGCGTTTTACGCACGCCCGCCGCGGGCAAAATTGCGCCTGTCCGCCCACCGCCCTTCGCAACGATCAGGAAAAGGATCGCCGACCTCTAGCCGGGCAGAGCGCTCGTTTTTGGAGCGCCGGCGCGGCCGATTTCGGCCGAAAATGACCGAAAAATGCCGTTTTTTGGGGTCCGTTGCCAACGTGCTATTTTGCGCCTCCCGGGCGGTAATTGCTGCGTTTTACGCACGCCCGCCGCGGGCAAAATTGCGCCTGTCGCCCACCGCCCTTCGCAACGATCAGGAAAAGGATCGCCGACCTCTAGCCGGGCAGAGCGCTCGTTTTTGGAGCGCCGGCGCGGCCGATTTCGGCCGAAAATGACCGAAAAATGCCGTTTTTTGGGCGTCCGTTGCCAACGTGCTATTTTGCGCCTCCCGGGCGGTAATTGCTGCGTTTTACGCACGCCCGCCGCGGGCAAAATTGCGCCTGTCCGCCCACCGCCCTTCGCAACGATCAGGAAAAGGATCGCCGACCTCTAGCCGGGCAGAGCGCTCGTTTTTGGAGCGCCGGCGCGGCCGATTTCGGCCGAAAATGACCGAAAAATGCCGTTTTTTGCGGGGTCCGTTGCCAACGTGCTATTTTGCGCCTCCCGGGCGGTAATTGCTGCGTTTTACGCACGCCCGCCGCGGGCAAAATTGCGCCTGTCCGCCCACCGCCCTTCGCAACGATCAGGAAAAGGATCGCCGACCTCTAGCCGGGCAGAGCGCTCGTTTTTGGAGCCGGCGCGGCCGATTTCGGCCGAAAATGACCGAAAAATGCCGTTTTTCGGGTCCGTTGCCAACGTGCTATTTTGCGCCTCCCGGGCGGTAATGCTGCGTTTTACGCACGCCCGCCGCGGGCAAAATTGCGCCTGTCCGCCCACCGCCCTTCGCAACGATCAGGAAAAGGATCGCCGACCTCTAGCCGGGCAGAGCGCTCGTTTTGGAGCGCCGGCGCGGCCGATTTCGGCCGAAAATGACCGAAAAATGCCGTTTTTTGGGCGTCCGTTGCCAACGTGCTATTTTGCGCCTCCCGGGCGGTAATTGCTGCGTTTTACGCACGCCCGCCGCGGGCAAAATTGCGCCTGTCCGCCCACCGCCCTTCGCAACGATCAGGAAAAGGATCGCCGACCTCTAGCCGGGCAGAGCGCTCGTTTTTGGAGCGCCGGCGCGGCCGATTTCGGCCGAAAATGACCGAAAAATGCCGTTTTTCGGGCGTCCGTTGCCAACGTGCTATTTTGCGCCTCCCGGGCGGTAATTGCTGCGTTTTACGCACGCCCGCCGCGGGCAAAATTGCGCCTGTCCGCCCACCGCCCTTCGCAACGATCAGGAAAAGGATCGCCGACCTCTAGCCGGGCAGAGCGCTCGTTTTTGGAGCGCCGGCGCGGCCGATTTCGGCCGAAAATGACCGAAAAATGCCGTTTTTTGGGCGTCCGTTGCCAACGTGCTATTTTGCGCCTCCCGGGCGGTAATTGCTGCGTTTTACGCACGCCCGCCGCGGGCAAAATTGCGCCTGTCCGCCCACCGCCCTTCGCAACGATCAGGAAAAGGATCGCCGACCTCTAGCCGGGCAGAGCGCTCGTTTTTGGAGCGCCGGCGCGGCCGATTTCGGCCGAAAATGACCGAAAAATGCCGTTTTTTGGGCGTCCGTTGCCAACGTGCTATTTTGCGCCTCCCGGGCGGTAATTGCTGCGTTTTACGCACGCCCGCCGCGGGCAAAATTGCGCCTGTCCGCCCACCGCCCTTCGCAACGATCAGGAAAAGGATCGCCGACCTCTAGCCGGGCAGAGCGCTCGTTTTTGGAGCGCCGGCGCGGCCGATTTCGGCCGAAAATGACCGAAAAATGCCGTTTTTCGGGCGTCCGTTGCCAACGTGCTATTTTGCGCCTCCCGGCGGTAATTGCTGCGTTTTACGCACGCCCGCCGCGGGCAAAATTGCGCCTGTCCGCCCACCGCCCTTCGCAACGATCAGGAAAAGGATCGCCGACCTCTAGCCGGGGCAGAGCGCTCGTTTTGGAGCGCCGGCGCGGCCGATTTCGGCCGAAAATGACCGAAAAATGCCGTTTTTTGGGCGTCCGTTGCCAACGTGCTATTTTGCGCCTCCCGGGCGGTAATTGCTGCGTTTTACGCACGCCCGCCGCGGGCAAAATTGCGCCTGTCCGCCCACCGCCCTTCGCAACGATCAGGAAAAGGATCGCCGACCTCTAGCCGGGCAGAGCGCTCGTTTTGGAGCGCCGGCGCGGCCGATTTCGGCCGAAAATGACCGAAAAATGCCGTTTTTTGGGCGTCCGTTGCCAACGTGCTATTTTGCGCCTCCCGGCGGTAATTGCTGCGTTTTACGCACGCCCGCCGCGGGCAAAATTGCGCCTGTCCGCCCACCGCCCTTCGCAACGATCAGGAAAAGGATCGCCGACCTCTAGCCGGGCAGAGCGCTCGTTTTGGTGCGCCGGCGCGGCCGATTTCGGCCGAAAATGACCGAAAAATGCCGTTTTTCGGGCGTCCGTTGCCAACGTGCTATTTTGCGCCTCCCGGGCGGTAATTGCTGCGTTTTACGCACGCCCGCCGCGGGCAAAATTGCGCCTGTCCGCCCACCGCCCTTCGCAACGATCAGGAAAAGGATCGCCGACCTCTAGCCGGGCAGAGCGCTCGTTTTTGGAGCGCCGGCGCGGCCGATTTCGGCCGAAAATGACCGAAAAATGCCGTTTTTGGGCGTCCGTTGCCAACGTGCTATTTTGCGCCTCCCGGCGGTAATTGCTGCGTTTTACGCACGCCCGCCGCGGGCAAAATTGCGCCTGTCCGCCCACCGCCCTTCGCAACGATCAGGAAAAGGATCGCCGACCTCTAGCCGGGCAGAGCGCTCGTTTTTGGAGCGCCGGCGCGCCGATTTCGGCCGAAAATGACCGAAAAATGCCGTTTTTCGGGCGTCCGTTGCCAACGTGCTATTTTGCGCCTCCCGGCGGTAATTGCTGCGTTTTACGCACGCCCGCCGCGGGCAAA
Source organism: Euglena gracilis (assembly GCA_900893395.1). Lineage (NCBI taxonomy): Eukaryota > Euglenozoa > Euglenophyceae > Euglenales > Euglenaceae > Euglena > Euglena gracilis. Next base: position 6,212 of record CAAHFI011707676.1, read on the forward strand.
ATTGCGCCTGTCCGCCCACCGCCCTTCGCAACGATCAGGAAAAGGATCGCCGACCTCTAGCCGGGGCAGAGCGCTCGTTTTTGGAGCGCCGGCGCGGCCGATTTCGGCCGAAAATGACCGAAAAATGCCGTTTTTTGGGGTCCGTTGCCAACGTGCTATTTTGCGCCTCCCGGGCGGTAATTGCTGCGTTTTACGCACGCCCGCCGCGGGCAAAATTGCGCCTGTCCGCCCCCGCCCTTCGCAACGATCAGGAAAGGATCGCCGACCTCTAGCCGGGCAGAGCGCTCGTTTTTGGAGCGCCGGCGCGGCCGATTTCGGCCGAAAATGACCGAAAAATGCCGTTTTTTGGGGTCCGTTGCCAACGTGCTATTTTGCGCCTCCCGGGCGGTAATTGCTGCGTTTTACGCACGCCCGCCGCGGGCAAAATTGCGCCTGTCCGCCCCGCCCTTCGCAACGATCAGGAAAAGGATCGCCGACCTCTAGCCGGGCAGAGCGCTCGTTTTGGTGCGCCGGCGCGGCCGATTTCGGCCGAAAATGACCGAAAAATGCCGTTTTTTGGGGTCGTTGCCAACGTGCTATTTTGCGCCTCCCGGCGGTAATTGCTGCGTTTTACGCACGCCCGCCGCGGGCAAAATTGCGCCTGTCCGCCCGCCGCCCTTCGCAACGATCAGGAAAAGGATCGCCGACCTCTAGCCGGGCAGAGCGCTCGTTTTTGGAGCGCCGGCGCGGCCGATTTCGGCCGAAAATGACCGAAAAATGCCGTTTTTTGGGCGTCCGTTGCCAACGTGCTATTTTGCGCCTCCCGGGCGGTAATTGCTGCGTTTTACGCACGCCCGCCGCGGGCAAAATTGCGCCTGTCCGCCCACCGCCCTTCGCAACGATCAGGAAAAGGATCGCCGACCTCTAGCCGGGCAGAGCGCTCGTTTTGGAGCGCCGGCGCGGCCGATTTCGGCCGAAAATGACCGAAAAATGCCGTTTTTTGGGCGTCCGTTGCCAACGTGCTATTTTGCGCCTCCCGGGCGGTAATTGCTGCGTTTTACGCACGCCCGCCGCGGCAAAATTGCGCCTGTCCGCCCACCGCCCTTCGCAACGATCAGGAAAAGGATCGCCGACCTCTAGCCGGGCAGAGCGCTCGTTTTGGAGCGCCGGCGCGGCCGATTTCGGCCGAAAATGACCGAAAAATGCCGTTTTTTGGGCGTCCGTTGCCAACGTGCTATTTTGCGCCTCCCGGCGGTAATTGCTGCGTTTTACGCACGCCCGCCGCGGGCAAAATTGCGCCTGTCCGCCCACCGCCCTTCGCAACGATCAGGAAAAGGATCGCCGACCTCTAGCCGGGGCAGAGCGCTCGTTTTGGTGGAGGCGCGGCCGATTTCGGCCGAAAATGACCGAAAAATGCCGTTTTTCGGGCGTCCGTTGCCAACGTGCTATTTTGCGCCTCCCGGGCGGTAATTGCTGCGTTTTACGCACGCCCGCCGCGGGCAAAATTGCGCCTGTCCGCCCACCGCCCTTCGCAACGATCAGGAAAAGGATCGCCGACCTCTAGCCGGGCAGAGCGCTCGTTTTTGGAGCGCCGGCGCGGCCGATTTCGGCCGAAAATGACCGAAAAATGCCGTTTTTTGGGCGTCCGTTGCCAACGTGCTATTTTGCGCCTCCCGGGCGGTAATTGCTGCGTTTTACGCACGCCCGCCGCGGGCAAAATTGCGCCTGTCCGCCCACCGCCCTTCGCAACGATCAGGAAAAGGATCGCCGACCTCTAGCCGGGCAGAGCGCTCGTTTTGGAGCGCCGGCGCGGCCGATTTCGGCCGAAAATGACCGAAAAATGCCGTTTTTTGGGCGTCCGTTGCCAACGTGCTATTTTGCGCCTCCCGGGCGGTAATTGCTGCGTTTTACGCACGCCCGCCGCGGGCAAAATTGCGCCTGTCCGCCCACCGCCCTTCGCAACGATCAGGAAAAGGATCGCCGACCTCTAGCCGGGCAGAGCGCTCGTTTTTGGAGCGCCGGCGCGGCCGATTTCGGCCGAAAATGACCGAAAAATGCCGTTTTTTGGGGTCCGTTGCCAACGTGCTATTTTGCGCCTCCCGGGCGGTAATTGCTGCGTTTTACGCACGCCCGCCGCGGGCAAAATTGCGCCTGTCCGCCCACCGCCCTTCGCAACGATCAGGAAAAGGATCGCCGACCTCTAGCCGGGGCAGAGCGCTCGTTTTGGTGCGCCGGCGCGGCCGATTTCGGCCGAAAATGACCGAAAAATGCCGTTTTTTGGGCGTCCGTTGCCAACGTGCTATTTTGCGCCTCCCGGGCGGTAATTGCTGCGTTTTACGCACGCCCGCCGCGGCAAAATTGCGCCTGTCCGCCCACCGCCCTTCGCAACGATCAGGAAAAGGATCGCCGACCTCTAGCCGGGCAGAGCGCTCGTTTTGGTGCGCCGGCGCGGCCGATTTCGGCCGAAAATGACCGAAAAATGCCGTTTTTTGGGCGTCCGTTGCCAACGTGCTATTTTGCGCCTCCCGGCGGTAATTGCTGCGTTTTACGCACGCCCGCCGCGGGCAAAATTGCGCCTGTCCGCCCACCGCCCTTCGCAACGATCAGGAAAAGGATCGCCGACCTCTAGCCGGGCAGAGCGCTCGTTTTGGTGCGCCGGCGCGGCCGATTTCGGCCGAAAATGACCGAAAAATGCCGTTTTTTGGGCGTCCGTTGCCAACGTGCTATTTTGCGCCTCCCGGCGGTAATTGCTGCGTTTTACGCACGCCCGCCGCGGGCAAAATTGCGCCTGTCCGCCCACCGCCCTTCGCAACGATCAGGAAAAGGATCGCCGACCTCTAGCCGTGGCAGAGCGCTCGTTTTGGTGCGCCGGCGCGGCCGATTTCGGCCGAAAATGACCGAAAAATGCCGTTTTTTGGGCGTCCGTTGCCAACGTGCTATTTTGCGCCTCCCGGGCGGTAATTGCTGCGTTTTACGCACGCCCGCCGCGGGCAAAATTGCGCCTGTCCGCCCACCGCCCTTCGCAACGATCAGGAAAAGGATCGCCGACCTCTAGCCGTGGCAGAGCGCTCGTTTTTGCGCCGGCGCGGCCGATTTCGGCCGAAAATGACCGAAAAATGCCGTTTTTTGGGCGTCCGTTGCCAACGTGCTATTTTGCGCCTCCCGGGCGGTAATTGCTGCGTTTTACGCACGCCCGCCGCGGCAAAATTGCGCCTGTCCGCCCACCGCCCTTCGCAACGATCAGGAAAAGGATCGCCGACCTCTAGCCGTGGCAGAGCGCTCGTTTTGGTGCGCCGGCGCGGCCGATTTCGGCCGAAAATGACCGAAAAATGCCGTTTTTTGGGCGTCCGTTGCCAACGTGCTATTTTGCGCCTCCCGGCGGTAATTGCTGCGTTTTACGCACGCCCGCCGCGGGCAAAATTGCGCCTGTCCGCCCACCGCCCTTCGCAACGATCAGGAAAAGGATCGCCGACCTCTAGCCGTGGCAGAGCGCTCGTTTTGGGCGCCGGCGCGGCCGATTTCGGCCGAAAATGACCGAAAAATGCCGTTTTTTGGGCGTCCGTTGCCAACGTGCTATTTTGCGCCTCCCGGGCGGTAATTGCTGCGTTTTACGCACGCCCGCCGCGGGCAAAATTGCGCCTGTCCGCCCACCGCCCTTCGCAACGATCAGGAAAAGGATCGCCGACCTCTAGCCGTGGCAGAGCGCTCGTTTTGGTGCGCCGGCGCGGCCGATTTCGGCCGAAAATGACCGAAAAATGCCGTTTTTTGGGCGTCCGTTGCCAACGTGCTATTTTGCGCCTCCCGGCGGTAACTGCTGCGTTTTACGCACGCCCGCCGCGGGCAAAATTGCGCCTGTCCGCCCACCGCCCTTCGCAACGATCAGGAAAAGGATCGCCGACCTCTAGCCGTGGCAGAGCGCTCGTTTTGGTGCGCCGGCGCGGCCGATTTCGGCCGAAAATGACCGAAAAATGCCGTTTTTTGGGCGTCCGTTGCCAACGTGCTATTTTGCGCCTCCCGGCGGTAATTGCTGCGTTTTACGCACGCCCGCCGCGGGCAAAATTGCGCCTGTCCGCCCACCGCCCTTCGCAACGATCAGGAAAAGGATCGCCGACCTCTAGCCGTGGCAGAGCGCTCGTTTTGGAGCGCCGGCGCGGCCGATTTCGGCCGAAAATGACCGAAAAATGCCGTTTTTGGGCGTCCGTTGCCAACGTGCTATTTTGCGCCTCCCGGCGGTAATTGCTGCGTTTTACGCACGCCCGCCGCGGCAAAATTGCGCCTGTCCGCCCACCGCCCTTCGCAACGATCAGGAAAAGGATCGCCGACCTCTAGCCGTGGCAGAGCGCTCGTTTTGGTGCGCCGGCGCGGCCGATTTCGGCCGAAAATGACCGAAAAATGCCGTTTTTGGGCGTCCGTTGCCAACGTGCTATTTTGCGCCTCCCGGGCGGTAATTGCTGCGTTTTACGCACGCCCGCCGCGGGCAAAATTGCGCCTGTCCGCCCACCGCCCTTCGCAACGATCAGGAAAAGGATCGCCGACCTCTAGCCGGGCAGAGCGCTCGTTTTGGAGCGCCGGCGCGGCCGATTTCGGCCGAAAATGACCGAAAAATGCCGTTTTTTGGGCGTCCGTTGCCAACGTGCTATTTTGCGCCTCCCGGCGGTAATTGCTGCGTTTTACGCACGCCCGCCGCGGGCAAAATTGCGCCTGTCCGCCCACCGCCCTTCGCAACGATCAGGAAAAGGATCGCCGACCTCTAGCCGTGGCAGAGCGCTCGTTTTGGTGCGCCGGCGCGGCCGATTTCGGCCGAAAATGACCGAAAAATGCCGTTTTTTGGGCGTCCGTTGCCAACGTGCTATTTGCGCCTCCCGGGCGGTAATTGCTGCGTTTTACGCACGCCCGCCGCGGGCAAAATTGCGCCTGTCCGCCCACCGCCCTTCGCAACGATCAGGAAAAGGATCGCCGACCTCTAGCCGGGCAGAGCGCTCGTTTTTGGTGCGCCGGCGCGGCCGATTTCGGCCGAAAATGACCGAAAAATGCCGTTTTTTGGGCGTCCGTTGCCAACGTGCTATTTTGCGCCTCCCGGGCGGTAATTGCTGCGTTTTACGCACGCCCGCCGCGGGCAAAATTGCGCCTGTCCGCCCACCGCCCTTCGCAACGATCAGGAAAAGGATCGCCGACCTCTAGCCGGGCAGAGCGCTCGTTTTGGAGCGCCGGCGCGGCCGATTTCGGCCGAAAATGACCGAAAAATGCCGTTTTTTGGGGCGTCCGTTGCCAACGTGCTATTTTGCGCCTCCCGGGCGGTAATTGCTGCGTTTTACGCACGCCCGCCGCGGGCAAAATTGCGCCTGTCCGCCCACCGCCCTTCGCAACGATCAGGAAAAGGATCGCCGACCTCTAGCCGTGGCAGAGCGCTCGTTTTGGAGCGCCGGCGCGGCCGATTTCGGCCGAAAATGACCGAAAAATGCCGTTTTTTGGGCGTCCGTTGCCAACGTGCTATTTTGCGCCTCCCGGGCGGTAATTGCTGCGTTTTACGCACGCCCGCCGCGGGCAAAATTGCGCCTGTCCGCCCACCGCCCTTCGCAACGATCAGGAAAAGGATCGCCGACCTCTAGCCGTGGCAGAGCGCTCGTTTTTGCGCCGGCGCGGCCGATTTCGGCCGAAAATGACCGAAAAATGCCGTTTTTGGGCGTCCGTTGCCAACGTGCTATTTTGCGCCTCCCGGGCGGTAATTGCTGCGTTTTACGCACGCCCGCCGCGGGCAAAATTGCGCCTGTCCGCCCACCGCCCTTCGCAACGATCAGGAAAAGGATCGCCGACCTCTAGCCGTGGCAGAGCGCTCGTTTTGGAGCGCCGGCGCGGCCGATTTCGGCCGAAAATGACCGAAAAATGCCGTTTTTTGGGCGTCCGTTGCCAACGTGCTATTTTGCGCCTCCCGGCGGTAATTGCTGCGTTTTACGCACGCCCGCCGCGGGCAAAATTGCGCCTGTCCGCCCACCGCCCTTCGCAACGATCAGGAAAAGGATCGCCGACCTCTAGCCGGGCAGAGCGCTCGTTTTGGAGCGCCGGCGCGGCCGATTTCGGCCGAAAATGACCGAAAAATGCCGTTTTTGGGCGTCCGTTGCCAACGTGCTATTTTGCGCCTCCCGGCGGTAATTGCTGCGTTTTACGCACGCCCGCCGCGGGCAAAATTGCGCCTGTCCGCCCACCGCCCTTCGCAACGATCAGGAAAAGGATCGCCGACCTCTAGCCGGGCAGAGCGCTCGTTTTGGAGCGCCGGCGCGGCCGATTTCGGCCGAAAATGACCGAAAAATGCCGTTTTTTGGGCGTCCGTTGCCAACGTGCTATTTTGCGCCTCCCGGGCGGTAATTGCTGCGTTTTACGCACGCCCGCCGCGGGCAAAATTGCGCCTGTCCGCCCACCGCCCTTCGCAACGATCAGGAAAAGGATCGCGACCTCTAGCCGTGGCAGAGCGCTCGTTTTGGGCGCCGGCGCGGCCGATTTCGGCCGAAAATGACCGAAAAATGCCGTTTTTTGGGCGTCCGTTGCCAACGTGCTTTTTGCGCCTCCCGGCGGTAATTGCTGCGTTTTACGCACGCCCGCCGCGGGCAAAATTGCGCCTGTCCGCCCACCGCCCTTCGCAACGATCAGGAAAAGGATCGCCGACCTCTAGCCGTGGCAGAGCGCTCGTTTTGGTGCGCCGGCGCGGCCGATTTCGGCCGAAAATGACCGAAAAATGCCGTTTTTTGGGCGTCCGTTGCCAACGTGCTATTTTGCGCCTCCCGGGCGGTAATTGCTGCGTTTTACGCACGCCCGCCGCGGCAAAATTGCGCCTGTCCGCCACCGCCCCCTTCGCAACGATCAGGAAAAGGATCGCCGACCTCTAGCCGGGCAGAGCGCTCGTTTTGGAGCGCCGGCGCGGCCGATTTCGGCCGAAAATGACCGAAAAATGCCGTTTTTTGGGCGTCCGTTGCCAACGTGCTATTTTGCGCCTCCCGGCGGTAATTGCTGCGTTTTACGCACGCCCGCCGCGGGCAAAATTGCGCCTGTCCGCCCACCGCCCTTCGCAACGATCAGGAAAAGGATCGCCGACCTCTAGCCGTGGCAGAGCGCTCGTTTTGGAGCGCCGGCGCGGCCGATTTCGGCCGAAAATGACCGAAAAATGCCGTTTTTGGGCGTCCGTTGCCAACGTGCTATTTTGCGCCTCCCGGGCGGTAATTGCTGCGTTTTACGCACGCCCGCCGCGGGCAAAATTGCGCCTGTCCGCCCACCGCCCTTCGCAACGATCAGGAAAAGGATCGCCGACCTCTAGCCGGGCAGAGCGCTCGTTTTGGAGCGCCGGCGCGGCCGATTTCGGCCGAAAATGACCGAAAAATGCCGTTTTTTGGGCGTCCGTTGCCAACGTGCTATTTTGCGCCTCCCGGGCGGTAATTGCTGCGTTTTACGCACGCCCGCCGCGGGCAAAATTGCGCCTGTCCGCCCACCGCCCTTCGCAACGATCAGGAAAAGGATCGCCGACCTCTAGCCGGCAGAGCGCTCGTTTTGGAGCGCCGGCGCGGCCGATTTCGGCCGAAAATGACCGAAAAATGCCGTTTTTTGCGTCCGTTGCCAACGTGCTATTTTGCGCCTCCCGGCGGTAATTGCTGCGTTTTACGCACGCCCGCCGCGGGCAAAATTGCGCCTGTCCGCCCACCGCCCTTCGCAACGATCAGGAAAAGGATCGCCGACCTCTAGCCGGGCAGAGCGCTCGTTTTGGAGCGCCGGCGCGGCCGATTTCGGCCGAAAATGACCGAAAAATGCCGTTTTTTGGGCGTCCGTTGCCAACGTGCTATTTTGCGCCTCCCGGGCGGTAATTGCTGCGTTTTACGCACGCCCGCCGCGGGCAAAATTGCGCTGTCCGCCCACCGCCTTCGCAACGATCAGGAAAAGGATCGCCGACCTCTAGCCGTGGCAGAGCGCTCGTTTTGGCGCCGGCGCGGCCGATTTCGGCCGAAAATGACCGAAAAATGCCGTTTTTTGGGGCGTCCGTTGCCAACGTGCTATTTTGCGCCTCCCGGGCGGTAATTGCTGCGTTTTACGCACGCCCGCCGCGGGCAAAATTGCGCCTGTCCGCCCACCGCCCTTCGCAACGATCAGGAAAAGGATCGCCGACCTCTAGCCGGGCAGAGCGCTCGTTTTTGGCGCCGGCGCGGCCGATTTGCCGAAAATGACCGTTTTTTGGGCGTCCGTTGCCAACGTGCTATTTTGCGCCTCCCGGCGGTAATTGCTGCGTTTTACGCACGCCCGCCGCGGGCAAAATTGCGCCTGTCCGCCCACCGCCCTTCGCAACGATCAGGAAAAGGATCGCCGACCTCTAGCCGTGGCAGAGCGCTCGTTTTGGAGCGCCGGCGCGGCCGATTTCGGCCGAAAATGACCGAAAAATGCCGTTTTTTGGGCGTCCGTTGCCAACGTGCTATTTTGCGCCTCCCGGCGGTAATTGCTGCGTTTTACGCACGCCCGCCGCGGGCAAAATTGCGCCTGTCCGCCCACCGCCCTTCGCAACGATCAGGAAAAGGATCGCCGACCTCTAGCCGTGGCAGAGCGCTCGTTTTGGAGCGCCGGCGCGCCGATTTCGGCCGAAAATGACCGAAAATGCCGTTTTTTGGGCGTCCGTTGCCAACGTGCTATTTTGCGCCTCCCGGCGGTAATGCTGCGTTTTACGCACGCCCGCCGGGGCAAAATTGCGCCTGTCCGCCCACCGCCCTTCGCAACGATCAGGAAAAGGATCGCCGACCTCTAGCCGGGCAGAGCGCTCGTTTTGGAGCGCCGGCGCGGCCGATTTCGGCCGAAAATGACCGAAAAATGCCGTTTTTGGGCGCGTCCGTTGCCAACGTGCTATTTTGCGCCTCCCGGCGGTAACGGTTTGCTGCGTTTTACGCACGCCGCCGCGCGGCAAAATTGCGCCTGTCCGCCCACCGCCCTTCGCAACGATCAGGAAAAGGATCGCCGACCTCTAGCCGGGCAGAGCGCTCGTTTGGAGCGCCGGCGCGGCCGACGCCGAAAATGACCGAAAAATGCCCGTTTTTGGCGTCCGTTGCCGTGCTATTTTGCGCCTCCCGGCGGTAACTGCGTTTACGCACGCCCGCCGCGGGCAAAATTGCGCCTGTCCGCCACCGCCCTTCGCAACGATCAGGAAAAGGATCGCCGACCTCAGCCGGGCAGAGCGCTCGTTTTGGAGCGCCGGCGCGGCCGATTTCGGCCGAAAATGACCGAAAAATGCCGTTTTTGGGGCGTCCGTTGCCAAGTGCTATTTTGCGCCTCCCGGGCGGTAATTGCTGCGTTTTACGCACGCCCGCGCGGGCAAAATTGCGCCTGTCCGCCCGCCCTTCGCAACAATCAGGAAAGGATCGCCGACCTCTAGCCGGGGCAGAGCGCTCGTTTTGGAGCGCCGGCGCGCCGATTTCGCCGAAAATGACCGAAAATGACGTTTTTGGGCGTCCGTTGCCAAGTGCTATTTTGCGCCTCCGGGCGGTAATTGCTGCGTTTTACGCACGCGCCGCCTGTCCGCCCCGCCCTTCGCAACATCAGGAAAAGGATCGCCGACCTCTAGCCGGGGCAGAGCGCTCGTTTTGGAGCGCCGGCGCGGCCGATTTCGGCCGAAAATGACCGAAAAATGACGTTTTTGGGCGTCCGTTGCCAAGTGCTATTTTGCGCCTCCCGGGCGGTAATTGCTGCTTTTACGCACGCCCGCCGCGGCAAAATTGCGCCTGTCCGCCCCGCCCTTCGCAACAATCAGGAAAAGGATCGCGACCTCTAGCCGGGCAGAGCGCTCGTTTTTGGAGCGCCGGCGCGGCCGATTTCGGCCGAAAATGACCGAAAAATGCCGTTTTTGGGCGTCCGTGCCAAGTGCTATTTTGCGCCTCCCGGGCGGTAATTGCTGCGTTTTACGCACGCCGCCCGCGGCAAAATTGCGCCTGTCCCCACCGCCCTTCGCAACAATCAGGAAAAGGATCGCGACCTCTAGCCGGGGCAGAGCGCTCGTTTTTGGAGCGCCGGCGCGGCCGATTTCGGCCGAAAATGACCAAAAATGCGTTTTTGGGGCGTCCGTTGCCAAGTGCTTTTTGCGCCTCCCGGCGGTAATTGCTGCGTTTTACGCACGCCCGCGCGGGCAAAATTGCGCCTGTCCGCCCACGCCCTTCGCAACAATCAGGAAAAGGATCGCCGACCTCTAGCCGGGCAGAGCGCTCGTTTTTGGAGCGCCGGCGCGGCCGATTTCGGCCGAAAATGACCGAAAATGCCGTTTTTTGGGCGTCCGTTGCCGAACGTGCTTTTTGCGCCTCCCGGCGGTAATTGCTGCGTTTTACGCACGCCCGCCGCGGCCAAAATTGCGCCTGTCCGCCCACCGCCCTTCGCAAACGATCAGGGAAAAGGATCGCCGACCTCTAGCCGGGGCAGAGCGCTCGTTTTGGAGCGCCGGCGCGGCCATTGTCGGCCGAAAATGACCGAAAAAATGCCGTTTTTT
>CAAHFI011708336.1:0-16765 GCA_900893395.1 Euglena gracilis
ACATTCAGGGACTGAATCTTGTTAATAATCCACTTTGAGTTTCGAGTCAAAAATCTGTTTCTGTGTCCTGTCCCTCTGAGTGGCTGGCTCACGTGACAAAGCCTGCCAAAATTTTTCAATGTGATTTATTCTGCATTCCAAACTTTTCAGTGTGCATTGCACTGGATCGTCAGGAGAACCCACAATTAAAGCCCACAGAACACAACCTTGAACAAACCCTGCAGAACTTCCACTGAAGACTTTGCAATTGAGATTTGTCATCGACTGATTCCAAAAATTCTTCACTGACGGAGTCAGTGAAGCCACCTCTGCTCGCCCGCTCGGGGGGGCTGCTTTCGCTGGGGCCCAACCCTTTTCTGGCCCTGGTGGGCTCAGGCCAGGGCCTTTGTGAAATTGGGCCCCGTTTTCGAACATCAACAGGCGGTAAGGGGGTGAGGTGTGCCCCCCCGACCCGGGTCCCAGTTGCCCCGCGTAGGATCTTTTTTCCTCCATTGTTGGTTTTTCCCATTTTCCAACTTGAACTTTCAGGATGAACACAAGACAAACCAACCCACCTACTTAGGTGAGCAAATCAGCAGCACAAACAAACCTGGCTTGAGAGGGTGGGAGTACCTTTGAGTTCAGGTGTTGGTGGAAAATTGGAAATGAATGCCTTGGCTTCTTTGGATAATTGAATTGTCCTTTTTGATCTTCAATTCTCAATTGACTTTTCTCTTCTGATTCTCAAATCGAATTCTCAAATTCTTCTGGAATTTGCTGGGGTTCCAATTCCACTCGCGTGGCGGTTGACTTGCTTGGTTTCCTACTGGGGGTTTTTGGGAATTTTCTGGGAAATTTTTGGCTGCCGACGCCAGCGGCAGCCGACACCCCCTCCCTTGCGACGTTAGTCGGACCCGTTTTTCTGCCCCCCCCCCCGAACAAAACGGGGAGAGAAATTGATTTTTTTTTGTGGGGGGCGAAAATTCTGTGTTTTTTTTTTGAAACGGGTCCTGTCGCTTTTTTTTTTTGAAAATCGTGTTACGAGTCTGACCCCCCCCAGCCATAATATCGGGCACCTTGGGGGACTCTGAAAAATCAGGTCTTCGGGGGAAGCCCCCCCACCCCTTTCCTCCGACAAGCATGGGGAACGGGTCTTTGAACACAAAATCTGAAAAACGATTCCAAACGAAACAAACTCTGGGCACTCCACCCCAAGGCCTAAGTCCCACGCTGCCCCCTTGGTGAAAATCCTTTTTGGCAGCTTTCATTGTGAGACTTCATTTCGATTTTTTTTAAAAAAAATCAGGGACTTTGGCCAACAGTGCCTCAGAAAATGACTTGTGTGGGGAAAGAAAAAGAGAAACCTAGGCATTCCTTTCCAATTCGGGACAGAAAGGGTAAGGAAAAGGCAAACGGTGAAAAGTGAAAGGTGAGAGGGTAAGCGGTTATATGGAATAGTGTACAATGGGTGTGCGGGTTCGTGTGCGTGTGCGGTTGTGTGTTTTGTGTGTATGCACGCTCACTTCCTTGTCATGCATTCCAACCGAAAATGACTGGGCCGATTTTTTTTTGAACGCAAAGAGAACAGGGCTTCACATTGGCCCTCAGCCACTATATCACAGGGCTTTAGTGCCCACGTGGCTGGTTTTTTTTTTCATTGGCCCACACCAGGGCCTATGGACGGAGGAGGGGTCATCTCCGGTCCAGGGTCCCCCCCCCCGAGTTCGGATGCCTCCAAGCTGTGTTCCATGAAAAAATGCCTTTGACCAATATCCATAGTCCAAACCGAATCAAAAAACTGAGTTTTAAAACTCCAACTCGTTTTGTCGTCCACCAGAAAAATTATCAAAATCCCAGGTTTTTCCAACTCTTTGTGTAAAAATCCTCCAGCAACAAAAATCCTCAAAAAATCAAAAATCTGAGTCCAACCCACAAGGGCCTACAAAAGCCCTCAACAAATCCAAAATTCCAACTGCCACATACAACAAACAAAGTCCAACCGAGAGCAACCAACCCAACAGAAGCAACATCCAGCAGCATACCGAGGGGCCAGGCCATCCAGCCCAACTGGGCAACCAATTCACAGCCGAAACCAACCAATTCGGCTTGCCAATTAAAATTCACTGCCCCCCCCCCAATCACACGGGGCAATGGGGGTCAAATGACATGGCAAACTCAAAAATACTGAAAATTCAAATCCAATTTTCTCAGCCAAAGCGATTTTTCGCTGCCCCCCCCCCAGTCACATGGGGCCATGGGGGTCAATCTGGCTTCAGCCTCCAAACAAAAAAATCACAAACCTGGGCCGTAATATCCAAACCGGCTGAAATCTCACACATGTCAAAGGACGGGCCTTCACAATGCGCCCCCCCCGTCAACCAATGCGGGGAGGGCCATGGGTTAAAAATTCCTGGCTGCAAAATGAATCCCCATTCGACAAAAAAATGGGAAAAATGGAAATTTCATCAAACCCCGCCATATCTGGGGTATGACCAAAACAATCACGGTCACAAATGATGCATTCCTGTCCCCACCCAAACGTCTCACAGGGTATCCAATTCTGAGTCAAAAATTCCAACCGTAAAGCCAAAACTGATTTTGATCCACCACACCAACAAAAAACAGGGCTCAACACAGCCCCCCCCCCAGCTGCACGAGGAGGGAGAAAAAATGGCTCCAAACCACAAGCAAAATCCTGAGACCCAAAAACATGAAAAATCTGATTCAGCGCTGTGGGAGCAGCCAACCTGGGCCTGGACCTGGGCTTTGGCCGTGCATCGGGCCACTGCCCACTGCAGGCTCTTGAGGTCAGCCATTAAGCTTCACAGCACTTGAGTAAAATAAATGTCCACCATTCTGCATCCAAAACAATCCACAATTGTAATCATGACAATCGTAATCATGTGATTCAATTGCTTGGGTCTCATTGAATGTCATTGTCTGTCTCAGAAATGTTCATATCCCAGTCTTTGAAGTCATTCTTTGCAAACTGTTGAAATCTTGAATTCAATAAATTCAGTCAAAATCCTTGATAATTGACTGCTTTGCTCCTTCATTTCGTGCTTGATTGATTGCTTGAACCTGCATGACAAGGCAACACACACGCACAAATTCACCACTGGCAACACAAAGGCAGATTTCTGAATTTTCTCACTGAACCGAACCTGAAAATGCCACTGAACTCTGAACCAAAACGGCACTTAAAATCTGATCTTGATCCATCAAATGGGTCACACGAAAACTGTAAACAAGCCTCAAACTGTAAAAATTGCCTTTGGGAGTTTTGCATTGTGAGGCGTCCCCCACTTCTGAGTTTTTCTCCCTTAAGCAAACTCCACAGCCGAAAAAATGCCGCAGAAAGTGCAACCCACAGATCAACAGATTTTTCACTGAAAAACTGAACCAAATGATGATGATGCCACTGATGGGCCCAAAAATGAATTTTCCTCAGGGGTGTCTTTTCCTCCTGGGTTAATCCACCTTGGTTCCCACTTGGACTGAAAATGAAAACTGTTTCCTGAGCCCTTAGATGGGTGGCCACAGGGGTGTTTATTCCTGGCCTGGGTCTAGCCCCACCCTTGGAACCCCTCTTTGCGCGCTTTCCCAAAAACTTTTTGGTTCGAGTGGTCCATCAGAGGTCTCCCCTACCTCAGGATTTGGCAAAAACCCAGATAAAACCTGCCACAGGACTGCTGGGCTGCCACACTCGAAAACCACAATGAAACTGGACTGAAAAATCCCAAAAAACTGTGCCGATTCTCCAACATGTGTCCCTGTCCGGGGGTAAAGTTTCTCTCTGGAAAAACTGTCCCGTGACAAAAGGGACCAGCAAAAACACAAACAAAATTCCACCTGAAATGCCTGATTTGTCCCCGTCTGGGATGGTGACACATGTCAACCCGTGCCCCACCCCAAATGACATTTGGGACAACCGAAAACTGAAAACTCTGAAACTGAAAATCATTGATCTGGCTGCCTGAACACTAGGAGAAATCCCAAGCATCGTGGCTGGGCGTCTCCATTTAAGTGGAAAGCAACTGGGGAAAAAACATGCACCCCAGAAACCAGATTCAAAATGTTTGACTTGGCTGTTTTTCCATAAGCCAAACTCTGTGAACTGAAAATCCAGATTTAAATTCTGGCTGATTGCGCATCTGCCTCCAACACCAGATCACCATGAGAAGTATGAAACAAAAATCACAAAGCCACAAACAAACCACAAAAACATACTGATCACTGTAAAGTGCTGTGCGGTGCCAGTCAGTGGTTAGACCTGTGCTGAAAGAAAATCACCACCACCATGATACGGTGGAAACCACCCCCAGCTGTTCCAGGGATTTAAATGCCAGTCCCAACCCCACCAATCTGAAACCAACTTGGTCTCAAAAATTGAAAGTCGTTCCAACTGTTTTTGGCAGGCCTCCAGAATTTTTTGTCTGTCTGAATTTTCTTGGCTGTGCGGCAAAATCTGAGGAAGATTTTTCAGAAGACACTGATGACGGCTGCAAATTTGTGACATGTCCAGAAGTCAGGTTCACAGGCACAAAATTTTCTGGACTTGGCAATTTTTCACTGGGCTGTAACTTTTCAGCGATTTGTAGTTCAAACATTTTCAGCCGTTCCTCCAGAATCTTTTCTTCACTCTCCAGCCGTTTTGACAGAGCCTCGCCCTTCTCACACAGGGACTGGATGCTTTCAGAAAAACGATTTTCAATTTCACTGCAAGTTCGTGTGAAAAGGTCATGAAAACCATCTGCCAAATTTCTCAGACGGGTTTCAATTTCAGCCATCCGTCCCTCCAAGTGGCTGGACTCACTTTGGCTGGGCACTTCCTCCAGTTTCGTCAGTCTCTCGTTCAGAGAAAAAGTGTTTGAAAATAATTCTGTGATACCTGCCTCAACTTTTTGCCACCACTCATCCCAAGGGTCATAAAAAGTTTCAGGTTTTGTGACCTCTGAAGTTTCCACACTGTCTGATTTGACACTCAGCTGTCCGGATTCAGATTCACACCGCACACCTCTTATGTGCAAAACATTTGGACAAGGGTCAAAACTTTCTGGTTTAACTTCAGGTTCTCCTGGCAGTGAACTTGTTGGGCTTACCCCTGACGTTTACAAGATTGACATGGAGAAGATGAGTCAGGGCCATGAGAATGTCCAATGGCTGCTTCACATCTGAGTTTCCAAAACTCCCTCTGAGACGCCAGATATTCAGCCTCCCTTTTTCTTTGTTCCTCTGTTTGGGTATCACTGAATTCAATTCCCAACAATTTGAATTGGTCACAGTATTCTTTGATTTCTTTTCATCAACGGAATCTAAAAATTCTTCACTGACAGAGTCAGTGAAGCCACCTCTGCGTACCATGTTGGGGGTCGGGGACCCCGCTCGCCCGGGGGGCTGCCGGGGGCCGCAACCACTTTTTCTGGCCCTGGTGGGCTCAGGCCAGGGCCTTTGTGAAATTGGGCCCCGTTTTCGAACATCAACAGGCGGTAAAGGGGTGAGGTGTGCCCCCCCGACCCGGGTCCCAGTTGCCCCGCGTAGGATCTTTTTTTCCCTCCATTGTTGGTTTTTTCCCATTTTCAACTTGAACTTTGAAACAAAAGACAAACCAACCCACCTACTTAGGTGAGCAAATCAGCAGCACAACAAACCTGCTTGAGAGGGTGGGAGTACCTTTGAGTTCAGGTGTGTTGGTGGGAAAAAATTGGAAATGAATGCCTTGGTTTCTTGGAATAATTGAATTGTCCTTTTTGATCTTTCAATTCTCAATTGACTTTTCTTCTTGTGATTCTCAAATCGAATTCTCAAATTCTTCTGGAATTTGCTGGGGTTCCAATTCACTCGCGTGGCGGTTGACTTGCTTTGGTGGTTCCTACTGGGGTTTTTGGGAATTTTCTGGGAAATTTTTGGCTGCCGACGCCAGCGGCAGCCGACACCCCCTCCCTTGCGACGTTAGTCGGACCCGTTTTTCTGCCCCCCCCCCCCGAGCAAAAACGGGAGAAGAGTTTTTTTTTGTGGGGGCGAAAATTCGTGTTTTTTTTTAAACGGGTCCTGTCGCTTTTTTTTTTTGAAATCGCGTTTACGAGTGTGACCCCCCCCAGCCATAATATCGGCACCTTGGGGGACTCTGAAAAATCAGGTCTACGGGGGAAGCCCCCCCACCCCTTTCCTCCGACAAGCATGGGGAACGGGTCTTTGAACACAAATCTGAAAATTCCAGTGAAACAACTCTGGGCACTCCACCCCAAGGCCTAAGTCCCACGCTACCCCTTGGTGAAAATCCTTTTTGGCAGCTTTCATTGTGTGAAACTTCATTTGTCGATTTTTTTAAAAAAAAATCAGGGACTTTGGCCAACAGTGCCTCAGAAAATGACTTGTGTGGGGAAAGAAAAAGAGAAACCTAGGCATTCCTTTCCAATTCGGGACAGAAGGGTGGAAAAGGCAAGGTGAAGTGCAAAGGTGAGAGGGTAAGCGGTTATATGGAATAGTGTACAATGTGTGCGGTTTGTGTGCGTGTGCGGTTGTGTGTTTTGTGTGTATGCACGCTCACTTCCTTGTCATGCATTCCAACGAAAATGACTGGGCCGATTTTTTTTGAACACAAAGAGAACAGGGCTTCACATTGGCCCTCAGCCACTATATCACAGGGCTTTAGTGCCCACGTGCTGGTTTTTTTTTTTCATTGGCCCACAACAGGGCCTATGGACGGAGGAGGGGTCATCTCCGGTCCAGGGTCCCCCCCCCCGAGTTCGGATGCCTCCAAGCTGTGTTCCATGAAAAAATGCCTTTGACGAATATCCAATAGTCCAAACCGAATCAAAAAACTGAGTTTAAAATCCCAACTCGTTTTCCATCCTCCAGAAAAAATTCATCAAAATCCCAGGTTTTTCCAACTCTTTGTGTAAAATCCTCCAGAAACAAAAATCCTCAAAAAATCAAAAATCTGAGTCCAACCCACAAGTCCAGGGCCTACAAAGCCCTCAACATCGAGAATTCCAACTGCCACCACATCAGCAAACAAAGTCCAACCCACAGAAGCAACATCGCAGCATACCGTTGCATAGGGCCAGGCCATCCAGCCCAACCCTGGGCACAACCATTCACAGCCGAAACCAACCAATTCGGCTTGCCAATTAAAATTCACTGCCCCCCCCCCCCAGTCATCACGGGCAATGGGGTCAAATGACATGGCAAACTCAAAAATACTGAAACTTCATCCAATTTTCTCAGCCAAAGCGATTTTTCGCTGCCCCCCCCCCAGTCACATGGGGCCATGGGGGTCAATCTGGCTTCAGCCTCCAAACAAAAAAATCACAAACCTGGGCCGTAATATCCAAACCGGCTGAAATCTCACACATGTCAAAGGACGGGCCTTCACAATGCCGCCCCCCCACCGTCAAACCAGTGCGGGGAGGGCCATGGGTTTAAAAATTCCTGGCTGCAAAATCAGAATCCCCATTCGACAAAAAAATGGGAAAATGGAAATTTCATCAAACCCCGTCACATCTGGGTGTATGACCAAAACAATCACGGTCACAAATATGATGCATTCCTGTCCCCACCCAAACGTCTCACAGGGTATCCAATTCTGAGTCAAAAATCCAACCGTAAAGCCAAAACTGATTTTGATCCACACACCAACACAGCTCATGTGGCTCAACACCCCCCCCAGCAACACAGGAAGAGGGAGAGCGAAACCCAGTCCAACCACTCGGAAACAAGAAAACTGCAACTCAGCCCCTGGGCACCATGGGAGCTGCCCACCAGTTGAACTCGGCTTGCCCCTTGTTTGGGCAATTTGTCAAAGGCTCGTGGAGGTCAGCCATTAGACTTCTCCCCAGCCAGGTGACTGAAGTCCAAAAAAACTCAAACTCCTTGCCAGAACATGAAATTCACCAATCGATCCATATCCCAGCTTTGAGCTTCTCTCCCCAGCACAGAATTGTAATCATGACAATCAGAATCATGTGATTCAATTGTTTGGGTCCCATTGATTCATTAAGTCTGTTCTCCAATCTCGACTTGAAATGTTCATAATCCCAGTCTTTGAAGTCCTTCTTTGCAAACTGTGCAATTTTTGAATTCAATAAATTCAATCAAATTCCTTGATACTTGTCTGCTTTGTTGTTCATGTCAATTAATCATCATTGTCCTGGTCAACAAACTTGAACTTGTTGAATAAGTCATCTCGAAATTCTCAAATCTCTTGTGTTGATTCTTTTTTTGGTGCTTGATTTCTTGCTTGCTTGCAAAACCTGCAAGACAAAGTAACACACACGCACAAAAATTCACCACTGGCAACACACAAGGCAGATTTCTGAATTTTCTCATTGAACCGAACCTGAAATGCCACTGAACTCTGAACCAAAACGGCACTTAAAAATCTGATCATGATCCATCAAATGGGTCACACGAAAACTGTGTAGCAAGCCCCAAACTGTAAAAATTGCCTCAGGGAGTTTTGCATTGTGAGGCTCATGTGATTCTCCCTTAAGCAGACTCCTACAGCTGAAAAAAATGCAACAGAAAGTGCTACCCACAGATCAACAGATTTTTCACTGAAAAACTGAACTGAATGATGATGTGCCACTGATGGGCCCAAAAATGAATTTTCCTCAGGGGTGCCTTTTCCTCCTGGGTTAATCCACCTTGGTTCCAACTTGGACTGAAAATTGAAAACTGTTTCCAATGCCTGAGCCCTTAGATGGGTGGCCACAGGGGTGTTTATTCCTGGCCTGGGTCTAGCCCCACCCTTGGAACCCTCTTTGCGCGCTTTCCCAAAAACTTTTTGGTTCGAGTGGTCTCTCCCCTACCTCAGGATTTGGCAAAAACCCAGATAAAACCTCCACAGGCCTGCTGGGCTGCCACACTCGAAAACCAGAATGAAACTGGACTGAAAAAATCCCAAAAAACTGTGCCGATTCTCCAACATGTCCTTGTCCGGGGTAAGTTTCTCTCTGGAAAAACTGTCCCGTGACAAAAGGGACCAGAAAAACACAAACAAAATTCCACCTGAGATGTGATTTGTCCCCTCTGGATGGTGACACATGTCAACGTGCCCCACCCCAAATGACATTTGGGACAACCGAAAACTGAAAACTCTGAAACTGAAATCATTGATCTGGCTGCCTGAACACTAGGAGAAATCCCAAGCATCGTGGCTGGGCGTCTCCATTTAAGTGGAAAGCAACTGGGAAAAACATGCACCCCAGAAACCAGATTCAAAATGTTTGACTTGGCTGTTTTCCATAAGCCAAACTCTGTGAACTGAAAATCCAGATTTAAATTCTGGCTGATTGCGCATCTGCCTCCAACACCAGATCACCATGAAAAACGTATGACAAAACAATCACAAAACAACCCACAAAAACATACTGATCACTGTAAAGTGCTGTGCGTGCAGTCAGTGGTTAGACCTGCTGAAAAAAAATCACACACCAACTGATGGTGAAACCACCCCAGCTGTTCCAGGGATTTAAATGCCAGTCCCAACCCCACCAATCTGAAACCAACTTGGTCTCAAAAACTGAAAGTCGTTCCAACTGTTTTGGCAGGTCCAGAATTTTTTTTCGTCTGAATTTTCTTGGCTGAGTGGCAAAATCTGAGGAAGATTTTCAGAAGACACTGATGACGGCTGCAAATTTGTGACATGTCCAGAATTCAGGTTAAGGACACAAAATTTTCTGGACTTGGTGATTTTATTACTGGGCTGTAACTTTTCAGCGATTTGTAGTTCAACATTTTCAGCCGTTCCTCCAGAATCTTTTCTTCACTCTCCAGCCGTTTTGACAGAGCCTCGCCCTTCTCACACAGGGACTGGATGCTTTCAGAAAAACGATTTTCAATTTCACTGCAAGTTCGTGTGAAAAGGTCATGAAAACCATCTGCCAAATTTCTCAGACGGGTTTCAATTTCAGCCATCCGTCCCTCCAAGTGGCTGGACTCACTTTGGCTGGGCACTTCCTCCAGTTTCGTCAGCCTCTCGTTCAGAGAAAAAGTGTTTGAAAACAATTCTGTGATACCTGCCTCAACTTTTTGCCACCACTCATCCCAAGGGTCATAAAAAGTTTCAGGTTTTGTGACCTCTGAAGTTTCCACACTGTCTGATTTGACACTCAGCTGTCCGGATTCAGATTCACACCGCACACTCTCATTTGCAAAACATTTGGACAAGGGTCAAAACTTTCTTGTTAACTTCAGGTTCTCCTGGCAGTGAACTTGTTGGGCTTACCCCTGACGGTTTACAAGATTGACATGGAGAATGAGTCAGGGCCATGAGAATGTCCAATGGCTGCTTCACATCTGAGTTTCCAAAACTCCCTCTGAGACGCCAGAATTCAGCCTCCCTTTTTCTTTGTTCCTCTGTTTGGGTATCACTGAATTCAATTCCCAACAATTTGAATTGGTCACTGTATTCTTGAATTCTTTGTCATCAACGAATCTAAAAATTCTTCACTGACAGAGTCAGTGAAGCCACCTCTGCGTACCATGTTGGGGGTCTTGGGACCCGCTCGCCCCGGGGGCTGCTGCTTTCGCTGGGGCCACATTTCCTTTTCTGGCCCTGGTGGGCTCAGGCCAGGGCCTTTGGCAAGTTGGGCCCCGTTTTCGAAAT
The DNA here is from genome assembly GCA_900893395.1 of Euglena gracilis. NCBI lineage: Eukaryota > Euglenozoa > Euglenophyceae > Euglenales > Euglenaceae > Euglena > Euglena gracilis. Next base: position 10,592 of record CAAHFI011708336.1, read on the forward strand.
AAATCCACAGGCGTAATGGGGGTGAGGTGTGCCCCCCCGACCCGGTCCCCCTTCTCCCCGCGTAGGATCTTTTTTTCCTGTTTTGCCTTTCAAACATTTGGATCAAAATGACAAAGGACAAAACCAACCCACCTACTTAGGACAAACAGCAGAGCACAACAAACCTGGCTTGAGAGGGTGGGAAGTACCTTTGAATTCAGGTGTTGAGTGGGAGAAAGAATGTGGAAATGAATGCCTTGATTTCTTGATAATTGAATTGTCCTTTTTGATCTTTCAATTTCAATTGACTTTTGTGCTCTTGTGATTCTCAATCGAATTCTCAAATTCTTGCTGGAATTTGCTGGGTTCCAATTCCACTCGCGTGGCGGTTGACTTGCTTTGGTATTCCTACTGGGGTTTTTGGGAATTTCTGGGAAATTTTTGGCTGCCGACGCCAGCGGCAGCCGACACCCCCTCCCTTGCGACGTTAGTCGGACCCGTTTTTCTGCCCCCCCCCCCCGAACAAAAACGGGGAGAGTGAAAATTGATTTTTTTTGTGGGGGGCGAAAATTCTGTTTTTTTTTTTGAAACGGGTCCTGTCGCTTTTTTTTTTTAAAATCTGTGTTACGAGTCGACCCCCCCCCAGCCATAATATCGGGCACCTTGGGGACTCTGAAAAATCAGGTCTACGGGGGAAGCCCCCCACCCCTTTCCTCCGACAAGCATGGGGAACGGGTCTTTGAACACAAATCTGAAAACGATTCCAAACGAAACAAACTCTGGGCACTCCACCCCAAGGCCTAAGTCCCACGCTGCCCCCTTGGTGAAAATCCTTTTGGCAGCTTTCATTGTGTGAGACTTCATTTGTCGATTTTTTTAAAAAAAATCAGGGACTTTGGCCAACAGCCTCAGAAAATGACTTGTGTGGGAAAGAAAAAGAGAAACCTAGGCATTCCTTTCCAATTCGGGACAGTGGGTAAGAAAAAGGCAAGGTAAGCAAAAGTGAAAAGTGAGAGGGTAAGCGTCATATGGAATAGTGTACAATGGTGTGCGGTTCGTGTGCGTGTGCGGGTGTGTTTGTGTGTATGCACGCTCACTTCCTTGTCATGCATTCCAACCGAAAATGACTGGGCTGACTTTTTTTTGAACGCAAAGAGAACAGGGCTTCACATTGGCCCTCAGCCACTATATCACAGGGCTTTAGTGCCCACGTGGCTGGTTTTTTTTTTTCATTGGCCCACAACAGGGCCTATGGACGGAGGAGGGGTCATCTCCGTCCAGGTCCCCCCCCCGAGTTCGGATGCCTCCAAGCTGTGTTCCATGAAAAAATGCCTTTGACCAATATCCATTATCCAAACCGAATCAAAATAACTGATTTTTGAAACTTCAACTCGTTTTTTTCGTCCACCAGAAAAATTATCGAAATCCCCAGGTTTATCCCAACTCTTTGAATAAAAAACCTCCAGAAACAAAATCCTCAAAAATTCAAAAATCTGAGTCCAACCCACAAGTCCAGGGCCCAAAACAGCCCTCAACAACATTCCAATCGAGAATTCCAACCTGCTACCGAAACAAACAAAGTCCAACCGAGAGCAACCGACCCAACAGAAGCAACATCCAGCAGCATACCGTTGCATAGGAGCCTGGCCAACCCTGCCCAACCGATTCACAGCCGTAAAACTAACCAATTAGGCTTGCCAATTAAAATTCACTGCCCCCCCCCCAGTCACACGGGGCAATGGGGGTCAAACTACATGGAAACTCAAAAACACTGAAAATTCAAATCCAATTTTCTCAGCCAAGGCGATTTTCCGCTGCCCCCCCCCCCAGTCACATGGTCCATGGGGGTCAATCTGGCTTCAACCTCCAGGCAATAATCACAAGCCTGGGCCGTAATACCCAACCGGCTGAAATCTCACGCATGTCAAAGGACGGCCTTCACAATGCCGCCCCCCCCCCACCGTCAACCAGTGCGGGGAGGTCCATGGGTTGAAAATTCCTGTCGCAGAAATGAAAATCCCGCTTGACGAAAAAAAATGGGGAAAATAGAAATTCATCAAACCCCGCATATCTGGGGTATGGCCAAAAACAGTCGCGGTCACAAAATGATGCATTCCTGTCCCAACCCAAACGTCTCACAGGGTATCCAATTCTGAGTCAAAAATTCCAACCACAAATCCAAAACTGATTTTGATCCACCACACCAACAAAAAAACAGGGCTCAACACACCCCCACCAGCTGCACGAGGAGGGAGAAAAATGGCTCCAAACCACAAGCAAAATCCTGAGACCCAAAAACATGAAAAATCTGATTCAGCGCTGTGGGAGCAGCCAACCTGGGCCTGGACTTTGGCCGTGTATCGGGCCACTGCCATTGTGTGAGGTCAGCCATTACGCTTCACAGCACTTGAGTAAAATAAATGTGCTCACATTCTGCAACTCCGCAACAATCCACAATTGTGATCATGACAATCATAATCCTGTGATTCAATTGCCTGGTCTCATAAATGTCATTGTTCTTCCAATGTTCATAATCCAAGTCTTTGAAGTCTTTTCTTTGCAAGCTGTTGCAATTTTTGAATTCAAAAAATTCAAACAAAATCGTTTATAATTAGCTGTTTTGCTCCTTCTGTTGATTTCTCTTCGGTGCTTCTGTTTGATTGATTGATTGAACCTGCATGACAAAGCACACACACGCACAAAATTCACCACTGGCAACACAGAAAGGCAGATTTATGAATTTTTCACTAAACCGAACCTGAAATGACACTGAACTCAGAACAATAAACGGCACTTAAAACCTATTTTCTGGCCCGACGCCTGTCTTGAAATTCTACTGACATTAACGGATTTCAGGCTGAAATTGTTTATGTCGGTCGATTTCCATTCAGGCGCCGTTTATGTCGGTCGATTTCCATTCAGGCGCCCGTTCATGTCGGTCGATTTCCATTCAGGCGCCCCGTTTATGTCGGTCGATTTCCATTCCATTGAAATCTGTTGCCGGTCAGATTTGGAATTTTTAGTGCCTTTTTGGACATTTTGGATTTCCCTTTTTTCAACATTCTTGGTCCTATGGATGTGGAGGAGTTATGGATCAGACAGAAACCAAATTTTGTGGCCAGGTGATCACAGCTGGCTGAACTTTGGATGGAACAGACGGAAGGACGTTACTTAAGATTATTCCTTTCTTGATCTTCAGAAAAAGCATTCGGCAAATTTGTCCTGAACAAGTTGTCATCACTGGTCATCTGAAAAGAAAGCTTTCGGTGAGGAGTTATTGGCAATGTCAACCCTATTTTCTGGGCTCGACGCCTGTATTGCAATTATATTGACATCATCGGTTTCGGGCCAAGGCTGTTGTTCATTGCAACATGGCTTTGGTCAAAATCTGTGTTTCTAAAAAAACGCAGACTCTGGCCGAGCCTCTGTTTCGAAACGCTGAGTTCTGTTTACGGCCTGAGTCTGCGTTTCGAAACGCAGACTCAGGCCAGAGTCTGCGTTTAAGACGCAGTTCTTCATATAGAGATTGAAAAAAGAAAAAAGCCTTCCGAAAAAGGGACAAAAGGTTGGTCGACATTAACAGGTTTCAGGCTGAAACTGACAATGTCCCAAAACGGAACAAAATGGCATTCAAAAAACGAGACAAAAGGTTTGGTCGATTTCCAAGACATCGGAAACCGTTTATGTCAGTCGAGTTCCATTCAGGCGCCCGTTTGTGTCAGTCGATTTCCATTCAGGCGCCGTTTATGTCGGTCGATTTCCATTCAGGCGCCCGTTTATTTCGTCGATTTCCACTCCATTGAAATCTGTTGCTGGTCAGATTGGGAATTTTTAGTGACTTTTTGGACATTTTCGATTTCCCTTTTTTTTCGACATTTTTGGTCCTATGGGGTTGTGGAGGAATTATGGATCAGACAGAAACCAAATTTTGTGGCTGTTGGCGGCGGCCCTGGGGTGTGGCGCCGGGCGGGGCCTAAAAAAGACCAACCGAATCTTCCGCTTTGCGGAAGTTCCTAATTTAAAGCTTATGGGACTGCCACTCTGTAGGTGGTTCCAAGCCTGAACACTTCATCCTATCAAGCTGGCAAAGTCTTGTGCATTCAAATATCAGGGTAGAGAGGAAAAGACACCCAAAGAGACACCACAAAAACTGAAGTGTTCATCAACCACTACCAGAATACCAGAATGCCAAAGCCAGAAGGATGAATGTCAGTTGCAGGCCGGAAGAAGATCACTCGGAAGTGCAGGAAGTGACAAATGGAGCAGGAGCAGATGGAGTGTCCGACTCCCAGAAGAAGGCTGGAGATCTGCATTGACAGTGTGGGATGGCCAAGAAGAAGAAGACGAATCAAGGAGTCCAGCTCCCAGGCTATGAAGGTGCAGCTGAAGAACCGGAAGTGCCATTGCAGCCATTCAGGAGGAGAAATGTGGTGATGGAGAACCGACCAGATCCAGGAGAACCAGAATCAGGACCAGCCGCAGAGGAGGAGTACCACGAGGTGGAATAGCCAGAGACCCAGCCAAGACAAAGTGGAAGAGGAAGAAGAATCAAAGGCAGTACATCTCCGAGGAGTACGCTGTGAGCTGGGAATTCATCGACCTGATCCTGGAAAAGTTCAACATTCGGAAGGAAAGTGTGCAAGAAGCATTTGCATCACGGGAAATGCAAGATTCTCCAAGTTCTGGACGAAGGAAGACAATGCATTTGCGAAGACATGGACAAGAGAAAAAGATATGGGCCAATCCACCGTGGACGCTGATGAATCAAGTTATCCTCAAGATCATCGCGGACCAGGTGCAGCAGATGGTGCTGATTGCACCAGAGTGGCGTACAACAACATGGTGGCCAGTGCTGCAGAATATGACAGTGCAGTTCATCATCTTCGAGGAAGGAACCCGGTTCTTCGAGGTCTGGGACCAGCAGGCAGGCCAGATGCAGCCGACTGGGCCATTGCGTTGGCCAGTCCAGGCGTGCTTGGTCCAGTACCGAAGATTTCAGGAAGAGACCCTGAAGGACATGCCCCCAGGAGACGAAGGAGCATCGTCCCGAAGCCCGCAGAAGAAGTGGAGATGAACATGGACTCTCCGCGGCGTGCAGAGGAGGTACCGTCGACAGCGGTACCAGTGGTTCACGGAGACGTGGGAATGAGGCGGTGTAGACCGAGTGTTGCCTGCCCTCCCCCTCCCAGCCTAATCCCTCCTCTGCCAGTGTCCAAGATCCCGATCAGAAAAGGATGGAAACCATCATGCTTTCAATTGTGCACGCATTGGCCTGCGTCGGCACAGAAAGAATGACTGAATTTTTCAGGTGTTGGTTGTCGATTGTCGATGGATGCTCTGGGTGGTTCGACGGCCCGTCACTCCTGATGGGGGGTGGTGCTCAGGGCGGTTCGGCTGCCCGTCGCCGAAGATGAAGCGTGGGTTGGTTGGAGTGTGGTGGAGTGGACCGAGGGTTGCCTGCCCCCAATTTCGATTCAGTTGAATTGGATCAGATCTGCAGAATGGTTGGCATAGAGATGGCGGTGTAGACCTGCGGGTTGCCTGCCCCGTGTCGTCTGTTCGCTGTGAATTGGAAGCAGATTTGCATGAAACAAAGGTGTGTGTGCGGTGTGAACGCTATGTTACCCGCCCCCTCCTCGATGAAGGAATTGTGGCCCTGGGATCTTGATTTCGAGAGTGGCGGTGTGAACTTCCTATGTTACCTGCCCCCATTCATCATTCACTATGTGGACATTGAGCGGACCCTGGACTGCGATTCTAATCCCTAGACTCAGAAATTGCTGTACGTTACTTCCAAACCCCCAAAAAAACCCCGGCACACCCCAGCAATGAAAAGAAAACCCAGGCCTCGGGCCCACGGGGGCCGGGGCGACCCGCAAGGGGTAATCCCCCAGGGGGCCGACCCCCCCCCAAGGGGGTAACCCCCAGGGCGCCCAAAAAACCAGAGGCCTCGGGCCCACGGTGGCCGAGGCCCCCCAATGGGGTAACCCCCCAGGGGGCCCAAAAAAAAACCCAGCCTCGGGCCCACGGGGGCGAGGACCCCCACCGAGGCGGAAGGCTTCGGGGGAGAACACAGGGCCCGAACACTTCCCCGGGGCCGCCTCAAAAATTGACGAAGGCGGTACGCAAGCGGTCCGAGAGGGGAGTGTTGGCGGCGGCCCCTGGGGTGTGGCGCCGGGCGGGGCCAAAAAAAAG
>CAAHFI011710460.1:0-27911 GCA_900893395.1 Euglena gracilis
ATGGAGCTCTTTTGCCGGAAATGCATGGGTTTTGTGCCAGAAACAGGGCGCCGGTGGGTCGAAAAACGCTCGTTTTCGGCTCAAAAAACAGTTTTTTCTGGTCCGGGAGGCCAAAAAACATCGTTTTCGGGCAAAAAAATTTTTCGATTTTTTTCGACTTTTTTGACCCGGTTTTGACCCAAAGTCAATGGGTCGGGCCCAAAACGGGGCGCTGGCGGGTCGAAAAACGCTCGTTTTCGGCTCAAAAACAGTTTTTCTGGGTCCGGGAGGCCAAAAAACATCGTTTCGGGCAAAAAAAAATTTTTTCGATTTTTTCGACTTTTTGACCCGGTTTGACCCAAAGTCAATGGGTCGGCGCCCAAAACGGGGCGCTGGCGGGTCGAAAAACGCTCGTTTTCGGCTCAAAAACAGTTTTTCTCCGGGAGGCCAAAAAACATCGTTTCGGGCAAAAAAAATTTTTTCGATTTTTTTCGACTTTTTTGACCCGGTTTTGACCCAAAGTCAATGGGTCGGCGGCCCAAAACGGGGCGCTGGCGGGTCGAAAAACGCTCGTTTTCGGCTCAAAAACAGTTTTTCTGGTCCGGGAGGCCAAAAAAACATCGTTTCGGGCAAAAAAAATTTTTTCGATTTTTTCGACTTTTTTGACCCGGTTTGACCCAAAGTCAATGGGTCGGCGGCCCAAAACGGGGCGCTGGCGGGTCGAAAAACGCTCGTTTTCGGCTCAAAAACAGTTTTTCTGGGTCCGGGAGGCCAAAAAACATCGTTTCGGGCAAAAAATTTTTTTCGATTTTTTTCGACTTTTTCGACCCGGTTTTGACCCAAAGTCAATGGGTCGGCGGCCCAAAACGGGGCGCTGGCGGGTCGAAAAACGCTCGTTTTCGGCTCAAAAACAGTTTTTCCGGTCCGGGAGGCCAAAAAACATTTTTCGGGCAAAAAAAAATTTTTTCGATTTTTTTTCGACTTTTTTGACCCGATTTTGACCCAAAGTCAATGGGTCGGCGGCCCAAACGGGGCGCTGGCGGGTCGAAAAACGCTCGTTTTCGGCTCAAAAACAGTTTTTCCGGGTCCGGGAGGCCAAAAAACATCGTTTCGGGCCAAAAAATTTTTTTCGATTTTTTTCGACTTTTTTGACCCGGTTTGACCCAAAGTCAATGGGTCGGCGGCCCAAAACGGGGCGCTGGCGGGTCGAAAAACGCTCGTTTTCGGCTCAAAAACAGTTTTTCTGGGTCCGGGAGGCCAAAAAACATCGTTTCGGGCAAAAAAAATTTTTTCGATTTTTTTCGACTTTTTTGACCCCGGTTTTGACCCAAAGTCAATGGGTCGGCGGCCCAAAACGGGGCGCTGGCGGGTCGAAAAACGCTCGTTTTCGGCTCAAAAACAGTTTTTCTGGGTCCGGGAGGCCAAAAACATCGTTTCGGGCAAAAATTTTTTTTCGATTTTTTTCGACTTTTTTGACCCGGTTTTGACCCAAAGTCAATGGGTCGGCGGCCCAAAACGGGGCGCTGGCGGGTCGAAAAACGCTCGTTTTCGGCTCAAAAACAGTTTTTCCGGGTCCGGGAGGCCAAAAAACATCGTTTCGGGCAAAAAAAATTTTTTCGATTTTTTCGACTTTTTTGACCCGGTTTTGACCCAAAGTCAATGGGTCGGCGGCCCAAAACGGGGCGCTGGCGGTCGAAAAACGCTCGTTTTCGGCTCAAAAACAGTTTTTCTGGGTCCGGGAGGCCAAAAAACATCGTTTCGGGCAAAAAATTTTTTTCGATTTTTTTCGACTTTTTGACCCGGTTTTGACCCAAAGTCAATGGGTCGGCGGCCCAAAACGGGGCGCTGGCGGGTCGAAAAACGCTCGTTTTCGGCTCAAAAACAGTTTTTCCGGGTCCGGGAGGCCAAAAAACATCGTTTCGGGCAAAAAAATTTTTTTCGATTTTTTTTCGACTTTTTTGACCCGGTTTTGACCCAAAGTCAATGGTCGGCGGCCCAAAACGGGGCGCTGGCGGGTCGAAAAAACGCTCGTTTTCGGCTCAAAAACAGTTTTTCTGGGTCCGGGAGGCCAAAACATCATTTCGGGCAAAAAAAATTTTTCGATTTTTTTCGACTTTTTTGGCCGAAAACGGCTAAGTCGAACAGTGGAAAAAGTGTACAAAATGGCCAAATGGCCAAATTGGCCAAAAAACGCCCGTATCTCGGGCTGGGCGGGGAGTGCGGGGAAACCAAAATCCCAGTAGATAGAGCGTTCCAAGGGCTTCAATTTAGGTCTCCGGACATTTCCTTTGATTTTGCATCGTTTTCGAGAAATTTTGAAACATCGATTTTTTGACCCCCAACCCCCCAAAACGGCCGTATCTCGGGCTGGGGCGGGGAGTTGCGGGGAAATCAAAATACCGGGATGGGGCGTTCCAAGGGCTTCAAATTAGGTCCCGGACATTTCCTTTGATTTGGCTTCATTTTGGAGATATTTTGAAAATTGACATTTTTTTGGCCGAAATGGCAGAGTCCAAAGGGGGGGGGGCTATCCAGGGGGGCGGTAAATCCTACCAGTTTGGACCCCTTCGCGCGTGAATAACTCGGGCCTGGCGGGGAGTTGGGGGTCAAACCCAGGTGATCGGAAACTAGGAATCCAGTCGCTCGCAACTGAAAAAAAATTCCGGGAACCGGGCTGGGGTCATGGTGATAATCCGCGGTTTTCACTGGTCTACCCAGAGGGGGGGGGGGCCGGGGAGGGGGGGGGGTCCGACCCCCCTTTTCCCTGGTGGTAAGCTTCGCTCTTACTCTAAAGAGATAAGAGCTCAGCGACCCTCCATACATCCGGCACACCCCATGGAGCTCTTTTGACTGAAATTCATGCGTTTGTGCCAGAAACAGGGCGCTGGCGGGTCGAAAAACGCTCGTTTTCAGGCTCAAAACCAGTTTTTCTGGGTCCGGGAGGCCAAAAAACATCGTTTCGGGCAAAAAAATTTTCGATTTTTTTCGACTTTTTCGACCGGTTTGACCAAAGTCAATGGGTCGGCGGCCCAAAACGGGGCGCCGGTGGGTCGAAAAACGCTCGTTTTCGGCTCAAAAACAGTTTTTCTGGTCCGGGAGGCCAAAAAACATGGTTTCGGGCAAAAAAAAATTTTTTCGATTTTTTTCGACTTTTTGACCCGGTTTTGACCCAAAGTCAATGGTCGGCGGCCCAAAACGGGGCGCCGGCGGGTCGAAAAACGCTCGTTTTCGGCTCAAAAACAGTTTTTCTGGGTCCGGGAGGCCAAAAAACATCATTTCGGGCAAAAAAATTTTTTTCGATTTTTTTCGATTTTTTGACCCGGTTTTGACCCAAAGTCAATGGTCGGCGGCCCAAAACGGGGCGCTGGCGGGTCGAAAAACGCTCGTTTCGGCTCAAAAACAGTTTTTTGGTCCGGGAGGCCAAAAACATCATTTCGGGCAAAAAAATTTTTTTCGATTTTTTTCGACTTTTTTGACCCGGTTTTGACCCAAAATCAATGGGTCGGCGGCCCAAAACGGGGCGCTGGCGGGTCGAAAAAACGCTCGTTTTCGGCTCAAAAACAGTTTTTTCTGGGTCCGGGAGGCCAAAAAACATCATTTCGGGCAAAAAAAATTTTTTTCGATTTTTTTCGAGTTTTTTGACCCGATTTTGACCCAAAGTCAATGGGTCGGCGGCCCAAAACGGGCGCTGGCGGGAAAAACGCTCGTTTTCGGCTCAAAAACAGTTTTTCTGGTCCGGGAGGCCAAAAAACATCATTTCGGGCAAAAAATTTTTTTTCGATTTTTTTCGAGTTTTTTGACCCGATTTTGACCCAAAGTCAATGGGTCGGCGGCCCAAAACGGGGCGCTGGCGGGTCGAAAAACGCTCGTTTTCGGCTCAAAAACAGTTTTTTCTGGGTCCGGGAGGCCAAAAAACATCATTTCGGGCAAAAATTTTTTTCGATTTTTTCGACTTTTTGACCCGGTTTTGACCCAAAGTCAATGGGTCGGCGGCCCAAAACGGGGCGCTGGCGGTCGAAAAACGCTCGTTTTCGGCTCAAAAACAGTTTTTCCTGGGTCCGGAGGCCAAAAAACATCAGTTTCGGGCAAAAAAATTTTTTTTCGATTTTTTCGACTTTTTTGACCCGGTTTTGACCCAAAGTCAATGGGTCGGCGCCAAAACGGGGCGCTGGCGGGTCGAAAAACGCTCGTTTTTCGGCTCAAAAACAGTTTTTTCTGGTCCGGGAGGCCAAAAAACATCATTTCGGGCAAAAAAAATTTTTTCGATTTTTTCGACTTTTTTGACCCGATTTGACCCAAAGTCAATGGGTCGGCGGCCCAAAACGGGGCGCTGGCGGATCGAAAAACGCTCGTTTCGGCTCAAAAAACAGTTTTTCTGGGTCCGGGAGCCAAAAAACATCATTTCGGGCAAAAAATTTTTTCGATTTTTTTCGACTTTTTTGACCCGGTTTTGACCCAAAAGTCAATGGGTCGGCGGCCCAAAACGGGCGCTGGCGGGTCGAAAAACGCTCGTTTTCGGCTCAAAACAGTTTTCTGGATCCGGGAGGCCAAAAAACATCGTTTCGGGCAAAAAAAATTTTTTCGATTTTTTTCGACTTTTTTGACCCGTTTTGACCCAAAGTCAATGGGTCGGCGGCCCAAAACGGGCGCTGGCGGTCGAAAAACGCTCGTTTTCGGCTCAAAAACAGTTTTTCTGGGTCCGGGAGGCCAAAAAAACATCATTTCGGGCAAAAAATTTTTTCGATTTTTTCGACTTTTTTGACCCGGTTTGACCCAAAGTCAATGGGTCGGCGGCCCAAAACGGGGCGCTGGCGGGTCGAAAAACGCTCGTTTTCGGCTCAAAAACAGTTTTTCTGGGTCCGGGAGGCCAAAAAACATCGTTTCGGGCAAAAAAATTTTTTTCGATTTTTTTCGACTTTTTGACCCGGTTTTGACCCAAAGTCAATGGGTCGGCGGCCCAAAACGGGGCGCTGGCGGGTCGAAAAACGCTCGTTTTCGGCTCAAAAACAGTTTTTCCGGGTCCGGGAGGCCAAAAAACATCGTTTCGGGCAAAAAAATTTTTTTCGATTTTTTCGACTTTTTTGACCCGGTTTTGACCCAAAGTCAATGGGTCGGCGGCCCAAAACGGGGCGCTGGCGGGTCGAAAACGCTCGTTTTCGGCTCAAAAACAGTTTTTCCGGGTCCGGGAGGCCAAAAAACATCGTTTCGGGCAAAAAAAATTTTTTCGATTTTTTTTCGACTTTTTCGACCCGGTTTTGACCCAAAGTCAATGGGTCGGCGGCCCAAAACGGGGCGCTGGCGGGTCGAAAAACGCTCGTTTTCGGCTCAAAAACAGTTTTTCCGGGTCCGGGAGGCCAAAAAATCGTTTCGGGCAAAAAAAATTTTTTTCGATTTTTTCGACTTTTTCGACCCGGTTTTGACCCAAAGTCAATGGGTCGGCGGCCCAAAACGGGGCGCTGGCGGGTCGAAAAACGCTCGTTTTCGGCTCAAAAACAGTTTTTCCGGGTCCGGGAGGCCAAAAAACATCGTTTCGGGCAAAAAAAATTTTTTCGATTTTTTTCGACTTTTTGACCCGGTTTTGACCCAAAGTCAATGGGTCGGCGGCCCAAAACGGGGCGCTGGCGGGTCGAAAAACGCTCGTTTTCGGCTCAAAAACAGTTTTTCCGGGTCCGGAGGCCAAAAAACATCGTTTCGGGCAAAAAAAATTTTTTCGATTTTTTTCGACTTTTTGACCCGGTTTTGACCCAAAGTCAATGGGTCGGCGGCCCAAAACGGGGCGCTGGCGGGTCGAAAAACGCTCGTTTTCGGCTCAAAAACAGTTTTTCCGGGTCCGGGAGGCCAAAAAACATCGTTTCGGGCAAAAAAATTTTTTCGATTTTTTTCGACTTTTTCGACCCGGTTTTGACCCAAAGTCAATGGGTCGGCGGCCCAAAACGGGGCGCTGGCGGGTCGAAAAACGCTCGTTTTCGGCTCAAAAACAGTTTTTTCCGGGTCCGGGAGGCCAAAAAAATCGTTTCGGGCAAAAAAATTTTTTTTCGATTTTTCGACTTTTTTGACCCGGTTTGACCCAAAGTCAATGGGTCGGCGGCCCAAAACGGGGCCGCTGGCGGGTCGAAAAACGCTCGTTTTCGGCTCAAAAACAGTTTTTCCGGTCCGGGAGGCCAAAAAACATCGTTTCGGGCAAAAAAAATTTTTCGATTTTTTTCGACTTTTTTGACCCGGTTTTGACCCAAAGTCAATGGGTCGGCGGCCCAAAACGGGGCGCTGGCGGGTCGAAAAACGCTCGTTTTCGGCTCAAAAACAGTTTTTTCCGGGTCCGGGAGGCCAAAAAACATCGTTTCGGGCAAAAAAATTTTCGATTTTTTTCGACTTTTTTACCCGGTTTTGACCCAAAGTCAATGGGTCGGCGGCCCAAAACGGGGCGCTGGCGGGTCGAAAAACGCTCGTTTTCGGCTCAAAAACAGTTTTTCCGGGTCCGGGAGGCCAAAAAACATCGTTTCGGGCAAAAAAAATTTTTTGATTTTTTTGACTTTTTTGACCCGGTTTTGACCCAAAGTCAATGGGTCGGCGGCCCAAAACGGGGCGCTGGCGGGTCGAAAAACGCTCGTTTTCGGCTCAAAAACAGTTTTTTCCGGGTCCGGGAGGCCAAAAAACATCGTTTCGGGCAAAAAAATTTTTTCGATTTTTTTCGACTTTTTTGACCCGGTTTGACCCAAAGTCAATGGGTCGGCGGCCCAAAACGGGGCGCTGGCGGGTCGAAAAACGCTCGTTTTCGGCTCAAAAACAGTTTTTCCGGGTCCGGGAGGCCAAAAAACATCGTTTCGGGCAAAAAAATTTTTTCGATTTTTTTCGACTTTTTTGACCCGGTTTTGACCCAAAGTCAATGGGTCGGCCCCCAAAACGGGGCGCTGGCGGGTCGAAAAACGCTCGTTTTCGGCTCAAAAACAGTTTTTCCGGGTCCGGGAGGCCAAAAAACATCGTTTCGGGCAAAAAAATTTTTTTCGATTTTTTCGACTTTTTTGACCCGGTTTTGACCCAAAGTCAATGGGTCGGCGGCCCAAAACGGGGCGCTGGCGGGTCGAAAAACGCTCGTTTTCGGCTCAAAAACAGTTTTTCCGGGTCCGGGAGGCCAAAAAACATCGTTTCGGGCAAAAAAAATTTTTTTCGATTTTTTCGACTTTTTGACCCGGTTTTGACCCAAAGTCAATGGGTCGGCGGCCCAAAACGGGGCGCTGGCGGGTCGAAAAACGCTCGTTTTCGGCTCAAAAACAGTTTTTCCGGGTCCGGGAGGCCAAAAAACATCGTTTCGGGCAAAAAAAATTTTTCGATTTTTTTCGACTTTTTTGACCCGGTTTTGACCCAAAGTCAATGGGTCGGCGGCCCAAAACGGGGCGCTGGCGGGTCGAAAAACGCTCGTTTTCGGCTCAAAAACAGTTTTTCTGGGTCCGGGAGGCCAAAAAACATCGTTTCGGGCAAAAAAAATTTTTGATTTCGATTTTTTCGACTTTTTGACCCGGTTTTGACCCAAAGTCAATGGGTCGGCGGCCCAAAACGGGGCGCTGGCGGGTCGAAAAACGCTCGTTTTCGGCTCAAAAACAGTTTTTTCCGGGTCCGGGAGGCCAAAAAACATCGTTTCGGGCAAAAAAATTTTTTCGATTTTTTTCGACTTTTTTGACCCGGTTTGACCCAAAGTCAATGGGTCGGCGGCCCAAAACGGGGCGCTGGCGGGTCGAAAAACGCTCGTTTTCGGCTCAAAAACAGTTTTTCCGGGTCCGGGAGGCCAAAAAACATCGTTTCGGGCAAAAAAATTTTTTCGATTTTTTTCGACTTTTTGACCCGGTTTTGACCCAAAGTCAATGGGTCGGCGGCCCAAAACGGGGCGCTGGCGGGTCGAAAAACGCTCGTTTTCGGCTCAAAAACAGTTTTTTCCGGGTCCGGGAGGCCAAAAAACATCGTTTCGGGCAAAAAAAATTTTTTTTTTTCGATTTTTTTTTTCGACTTTTGACCCGGTTTTGACCCAAAGTCAATGGGTCGGCGGCCCAAAACGGGGCGCTGGCGGGTCGAAAAACGCTCGTTTTCGGCTCAAAAACAGTTTTTTCCGGGTCCGGGAGGCCAAAAAACATCGTTTCGGGCAAAAAAATTTTTTTCGATTTTTTTCGACTTTTTTGACCCGGTTTTGACCCAAAGTCAATGGGTCGGCGGCCCAAAACGGGGCGCTGGCGGGTCGAAAAACGCTCGTTTTCGGCTCAAAAACAGTTTTTCCGGGTCCGGGAGGCCAAAAAACATCGTTTCGGGCAAAAAAAATTTTTTCGATTTTTTTCGACTTTTTGACCCGGTTTTGACCCAAAGTCAATGGGTCGGCGGCCCAAAACGGGGCGCTGGCGGGTCGAAAAACGCTCGTTTTCGGCTCAAAAACAGTTTTTCCGGGTCCGGGAGGCCAAAAAACATCGTTTCGGGCAAAAAAAATTTTCGATTTTTTTCGACTTTTTTGACCCGTTTTGACCCAAAGTCAATGGGTCGGCCCAAAACGGGGCGCTGGCGGGTCGAAAAACGCTCGTTTTCGGCTCAAAAACAGTTTTTCCGGGTCCGGGAGGCCAAAAAACATCGTTTCGGGCAAAAAAAATTTTTTTCGATTTTTTTCGACTTTTTGACCCGGTTTGACCCAAATCAATGGGTCGCGGCCCAAAACGGGGCGCTGGCGGGTCGAAAAACGCTCGTTTTCGGCTCAAAAACAGTTTTTCCGGGTCCGGGAGGCCAAAAAACATCGTTTCGGGCAAAAAATTTTTCGATTTTTTTCGATTTTTCGACTTTTTGACCCGGTTTTGACCCAAAGTCAATGGGTCGGCGGCCCAAAACGGGGCGCTGGCGGGTCGAAAAACGCTCGTTTTCGGCTCAAAAACAGTTTTTCGGGTCCGGGAGGCCAAAAAACATCGTTTCGGGCAAAAAAAATTTTTTCGATTTTTTTTCGACTTTTTGACCCGGTTTTGACCCAAAGTCAATGGGTCGGCGGCCCAAAACGGGGCGCTGGCGGGTCGAAAAACGCTCGTTTTCGGCTCAAAAACAGTTTTTCCGGTCCGGGAGGCCAAAAATCGTTTCGGGCAAAAAAAAATTTTTTCGATTTTTTTCGACTTTTTTGACCCGGTTTTGACCCAAAGTCAATGGGTCGGCGGCCCAAAACGGGGGCTGGCGGGTCGAAAAACGCTCGTTTTCGGCTCAAAAACAGTTTTTCCGGGTCCGGGAGGCCAAAAAACATCGTTTCGGGCAAAAAAAATTTTTTCGATTTTTTTCGACTTTTTTGACCCGGTTTTGACCCAAAGTCAATGGGTCGGCGGCCCAAAACGGGGCGCTGGCGGGTCGAAAAACGCTCGTTTTCGGCTCAAAAACAGTTTTTCCGGGTCCGGGAGGCCAAAAAACATCGTTTCGGGCAAAAAAAAATTTTTTCGATTTTTTTCGACTTTTTTGACCCGGTTTTGACCCAAAGTCAATGGGTCGGCGGCCCAAAACGGGGCGCTGGCGGGTCGAAAAACGCTCGTTTTCGGCTCAAAAACAGTTTTTTCCGGGTCCGGGAGGCCAAAAAACATCGTTTCGGGCAAAAAAAAATTTTTCGATTTTTTTCGACTTTTTCGACTGACCGGTTTTGACCCAAAGTCAATGGGTCGGCGGCCCAAAACGGGGCGCTGGCGGGTCGAAAAACGCTCGTTTTCGGCTCAAAAACAGTTTTTCTGGGTCCGGGAGGCCAAAAAACATCGTTTCGGGCAAAAAAAATTTTTTCGATTTTTTTCGACTTTTTTGACCCGGTTTGACCCAAAGTCAATGGGTCGGCGGCCCAAAACGGGGCGCTGGCGGGTCGAAAAACGCTCGTTTTCGGCTCAAAAACAGTTTTTCCGGGTCCGGGAGGCCAAAAAACATCGTTTCGGGCAAAAAATTTTTTTCGATTTTTTTCGACTTTTTTGACGACCGGTTTTGACCCAAAGTCAATGGGTCGGCGGCCCAAAACGGGGCGCTGGCGGGTCGAAAAACGCTCGTTTTCGGCTCAAAAACAGTTTTTCCGGGTCCGGGAGGCCAAAAAACATCGTTTCGGGCAAAAAAATTTTTCGATTTTTTTCGACTTTTTTGACCCGGTTTGACCCAAAGTCAATGGGTCGGCGGCCCAAAACGGGGCGCTGGCGGGTCGAAAAACGCTCGTTTTCGGCTCAAAAACAGTTTTTCCGGGTCCGGGAGGCCAAAAAACATCGTTTCGGGCAAAAAAATTTTTTTCGATTTTTTTCGACTTTTTTGACCCGGTTTTGACCCAAAGTCAATGGGTCGGCGGCCCAAAACGGGGCGCTGGCGGGTCGAAAAACGCTCGTTTTCGGCTCAAAAACAGTTTTTCCGGGTCCGGGAGGCCAAAAAACATCGTTTCGGGCAAAAAAAATTTTTCGATTTTTTTCGACTTTTTGACCCGGTTTTGACCCAAAGTCAATGGGTCGGCGGCCCAAAACGGGGCGCTGGCGGGTCGAAAAACGCTCGTTTTCGGCTCAAAAACAGTTTTTCCGGGTCCGGGAGGCCAAAAAACATCGTTTCGGGCAAAAAAATTTTTTCGATTTTTTCGACTTTTTGACCCGGTTTTGACCCAAAGTCAATGGGTCGGCGGCCCAAAACGGGGCGCTGGCGGGTCGAAAAACGCTCGTTTTCGGCTCAAAAACAGTTTTTCCGGGTCCGGGAGGCCAAAAAACATCGTTTCGGGCAAAAAAATTTTTTCGATTTTTTTCGACTTTTTCGAACCCGGTTTTGACCCAAAGTCAATGGGTCGGCGGCCCAAAACGGGGCGCTGGCGGGTCGAAAAACGCTCGTTTTCGGCTCAAAAACAGTTTTTCGGGTCCGGGAGGCCAAAAACATCGTTTCGGGCAAAAAAATTTTTCGATTTTTTTTCGACTTTTTTGACCCGGTTTTGACCCAAAGTCAATGGGTCGGCGGCCCAAAACGGGGCGCTGGCGGGTCGAAAAACGCTCGTTTTCGGCTCAAAAACAGTTTTTCCGGGTCCGGGAGGCCAAAAAACATCGTTTCGGGCAAAAAAATTTTTTCGATTTTTTTCGACTTTTTTGACCCGGTTTTGACCCAAAGTCAATGGGTCGGCGGCCCAAAACGGGGCGCTGGCGGGTCGAAAAACGCTCGTTTTCGGCTCAAAAACAGTTTTTCCGGGTCCGGGAGGCCAAAAAACATCGTTTCGGGCAAAAAAAATTTTTTCGATTTTTTCGACTTTTTTGACCCGGTTTTGACCCAAAGTCAATGGGTCGGCGGCCCAAAACGGGGCGCTGGCGGGTCGAAAAACGCTCGTTTTCGGCTCAAAAACAGTTTTTGGGTCCGGGAGGCCAAAAAACATCGTTTCGGGCAAAAAAAAATTTTGATTTTTTTCGACTTTTTTGACCCGGTTTTGACCCAAAGTCAATGGGTCGGCGGCCAAAACGGGGCGCTGGCGGGTCGAAAAACGCTCGTTTTCGGCTCAAAAACAGTTTTTCCGGGTCCGGGAGGCCAAAAAACATCGTTTCGGGCAAAAAAATTTTTTCGATTTTTTTCGACTTTTGACTTTTGACCCCGGTTTTGGCGTCCAAAGGCGGCGGGCCCAAAACGGGGGCTGGCGGGTCGAAAAACGCTCGTTTTCGGCTCAAAAACAGTTTTTCCGGGTCCGGGAGGCCAAAAACATCGTTTCGGGCAAAAAAATTTTTTCGATTTTTTTCGACTTTTTTGACCCGGTTTTGACCCAAAGTCAATGGGTCGGCGGCCCAAAACGGGGCGCTGGCGGGTCGAAAAACGCTCGTTTTCGGCTCAAAAACAGTTTTTCCGGGTCCGGGAGGCCAAAAAACATCGTTTCGGGCAAAAAAAATTTTTCGATTTTTTTCGACTTTTTTGACCCGGTTTTGACCCAAAGTCAATGGGTCGGCGGCCCAAAACGGGGCGCTGGCGGGTCGAAAAACGCTCGTTTTCGGCTCAAAAACAGTTTTTCCGGGTCCGGGAGGCCAAAAAACATCGTTTCGGGCAAAAATTTTTTTCGATTTTTTCGACTTTTTTGACCCGGTTTTGACCCAAAGTCAATGGGTCGGCGGCCCAAAACGGGGCGCTGGCGGGTCGAAAAACGCTCGTTTTCGGCTCAAAAACAGTTTTTCCGGAGGCCAAAAAACATCGTTTCGGGCAAAAAAATTTTTTTTTCGATTCGACTTTTTGACCCGGTTTTGACCCAAAGTCAATGGGTCGGCGGCCCAAAACGGGGCGCTGGCGGGTCGAAAAACGCTCGTTTTCGGCTCAAAAACAGTTTTTTCCGGGTCCGGGAGGCCAAAAACATCGTTTCGGGCAAAAAAATTTTTTCGATTTTTTTCGACTTTTTGACCCGGTTTTGACCCAAAGTCAATGGGTCGGCGGCCCAAAACGGGGCGCTGGCGGGTCGAAAAACGCTCGTTTTCGGCTCAAAAACAGTTTTTCCGGGTCCGGGAGGCCAAAAAACATCGTTTCGGGCAAAAAAATTTTTCGATTTTTTTCGACTTTTTGACCCGGTTTTGACCCAAAGTCAATGGTCGGCGGCCCAAAACGGGGCGCTGGCGGGTCGAAAAACGCTCGTTTTCGGCTCAAAAACAGTTTTTCCGGGTCCGGGAGGCCAAAAAACATCGTTTCGGGCAAAAAAATTTTCGATTTTTTTCGACTTTTTGACCCGGTTTTGACCCAAAGTCAATGGGTCGGCGGCCCAAAACGGGGCGCTGGCGGGTCGAAAAACGCTCGTTTTCGGCTCAAAAACAGTTTTTTCCGGGTCCGGGAGGCCAAAAAACATCGTTTCGGGCAAAAAAAATTTTTTTCGATTTTTTTCGACTTTTTTGACCCGGTTTTGACCCAAAGTCAATGGGTCGGCGGCCCAAAACGGGGCGCTGGCGGGTCGAAAAACGCTCGTTTTCGGCTCAAAAACAGTTTTTCCGGGTCCGGGAGGCCAAAAAACATCGTTTCGGGCAAAAAAAATTTTTCGATTTTTTTCGACTTTTTTGACCCGGTTTTGACCCAAAGTCAATGGGTCGGCGGCCCAAAACGGGGCGCTGGCGGTCGAAAAACGCTCGTTTTCGGCTCAAAAACAGTTTTTCCGGGTCCGGGAGGCCAAAAAACATCGTTTCGGGCAAAAAAATTTTTTCGATTTTTTTCGACTTTTTTGACCCGGTTTTGACCCAAAGTCAATGGGTCGGCGGCCCAAAACGGGGCGCTGGCGGGTCGAAAAACGCTCGTTTTCGGCTCAAAAACAGTTTTTCCGGGTCCGGGAGGCCAAAAAACATCGTTTCGGGCAAAAAAATTTTTCGATTTTTTTCGACTTTTTGACCCGGTTTTGACCCAAAGTCAATGGGTCGGCGGCCCAAAACGGGCGCTGGCGGGTCGAAAAACGCTCGTTTTCGGCTCAAAAACAGTTTTTCCGGGTCCGGGAGGCCAAAAAACATCGTTTCGGGCAAAAAATTTTTTTCGATTTTTTTCGACTTTTTTGACCCGGTTTTGACCCAAAGTCAATGGGTCGGCGGCCCAAAACGGGGCGCTGGCGGGTCGAAAAACGCTCGTTTTCGGCTCAAAAACAGTTTTTCCGGGTCCGGGAGGCCAAAAAACATCGTTTCGGGCAAAAAAAATTTTTTCGATTTTTTTCGACTTTTTTGACCCGGTTTGACCCAAAGTCAATGGGTCGGCGGCCCAAAACGGGGCGCTGGCGGGTCGAAAAACGCTCGTTTTCGGCTCAAAAACAGTTTTTCCGGGTCCGGGAGGCCAAAAAACATCGTTTCGGGCAAAAAAAATTTTTTCGATTTTTTTCGACTTTTTTGACCCGGTTTTGACCCAAAGTCAATGGGTCGGCGGCCCAAAACGGGGCGCTGGCGGGTCGAAAAACGCTCGTTTTCGGCTCAAAAACAGTTTTTCCGGGTCCGGGAGGCCAAAAAACATCGTTTCGGGCAAAAAAAATTTTTTTCGATTTTTTTCGACTTTTTTGACCCGGTTTTGACCCAAAGTCAATGGGTCGGCGGCCCAAAACGGGGCGCTGGCGGGTCGAAAAACGCTCGTTTTCGGCTCAAAAACAGTTTTTTCCGGGTCCGGGAGGCCAAAAAACATCGTTTCGGGCAAAAAATTTTTTCGATTTTTTTCGACTTTTTTGACCCGGTTTTGACCCAAAGTCAATGGGTCGGCGGCCCAAAACGGGGCGCTGGCGGGTCGAAAAACGCTCGTTTTCGGCTCAAAAACAGTTTTTCCGGGTCCGGGAGGCCAAAAAACATCGTTTCGGGCAAAAAAAATTTTTTTCGATTTTTTTCGACTTTTTTGACCCGGTTTTGACCCAAAGTCAATGGGTCGGCGGCCCAAAACGGGGCGCTGGCGGGTCGAAAACGCTCGTTTTCGGCTCAAAAACAGTTTTTCCGGGTCCGGGAGGCCAAAAAACATCGTTTCGGGCAAAAAAAATTTTCGATTTTTTTCGACTTTTTGACCCGGTTTGACCCAAAGTCAATGGGTCGGCGGCCCAAAACGGGGCGCTGGCGGGTCGAAAAACGCTCGTTTTCGGCTCAAAAACAGTTTTTCCGGGTCCGGGAGGCCAAAAAACATCGTTTCGGGCAAAAAAAATTTTTGATTTTTTTCGACTTTTTTGACCCGGTTTTGACCCAAAGTCAATGGGTCGGCGGCCCAAAACGGGCGCTGGCGGGTCGAAAAACGCTCGTTTTCGGCTCAAAAACAGTTTTTCGGGTCCGGGAGGCCAAAAAACATCGTTTCGGGCAAAAAAAATTTTTTCGATTTTTTTCGACTTTTTTGACCCGGTTTTGACCCAAAGTCAATGGGTCGGCGGCCCAAAACGGGGCGCTGGCGGGTCGAAAAACGCTCGTTTTCGGCTCAAAAACAGTTTTTCCGGGTCCGGGAGGCCAAAAAACATCGTTTCGGGCAAAAAAATTTTCGATTTTTTTTCGACTTTTTTGACCCGGTTTTGACCCAAAGTCAATGGTCGGCGGCCCAAAACGGGGCGCTGGCGGGTCGAAAAACGCTCGTTTTCGGCTCAAAACAGTTTTTCCGGGTCCGGGAGGCCAAAAAACATCGTTTCGGGCAAAAAAAATTTTTTTTCGATTTTTTTCGACTTTTTTGACCCGGTTTTGACCCAAAGTCAATGGGTCGGCGGCCCAAAACGGGGCGCTGGCGGGTCGAAAAACGCTCGTTTTCGGCTCAAAAACAGTTTTTCCGGGTCCGGGAGGCCAAAAAACATCGTTTCGGGCAAAAAATTTTTCGATTTTTTTCGACTTTTTGACCCGGTTTTGACCCAAAGTCAATGGGTCGGCGGCCCAAAACGGGGCGCTGGCGGGTCGAAAAACGCTCGTTTTCGGCTCAAAAACAGTTTTTCCGGGTCCGGGAGGCCAAAAAACATCGTTTCGGGCAAAAAAATTTTTTCGATTTTTTTCGACTTTTTTGACCCGGTTTTGACCCAAAGTCAATGGGTCGGCGGCCCAAAACGGGGCGCTGGCGGGTCGAAAAACGCTCGTTTTCGGCTCAAAAACAGTTTTTCCGGGTCCGGGAGGCCAAAAACATCGTTTCGGGCAAAAAAATTTTGATTTTTTTCGACTTTTTTGACCCGGTTTTGACCCAAAGTCAATGGTCGGCGGCCCAAAACGGGGCGCTGGCGGGTCGAAAAACGCTCGTTTTCGGCTCAAAAACAGTTTTTCCGGGTCCGGGAGGCCAAAAAACATCGTTTCGGGCAAAAAAATTTTTTTCGATTTTTTTCGACTTTTTTGACCCGGTTTTGACCCAAAGTCAATGGGTCGGCGGCCCAAAACGGGGCGCTGGCGGGTCGAAAAACGCTCGTTTTCGGCTCAAAAACAGTTTTTCCGGGTCCGGAGGCCAAAAACATCGTTTCGGGCAAAAAATTTTTTCGATTTTTTTCGACTTTTTGACCCGGTTTTGACCCAAAGTCAATGGGTCGGCGGCCCAAAACGGGGCGCTGGCGGGTCGAAAAACGCTCGTTTTCGGCTCAAAAACAGTTTTTCCGGGTCCGGGAGGCCAAAAACATCGTTTCGGGCAAAAAAAATTTTTTCGATTTTTTTCGACTTTTTTGACCCGGTTTTGACCCAAAGTCAATGGGTCGGCGGCCCAAAACGGGGCGCTGGCGGGTCGAAAAACGCTCGTTTTCGGCTCAAAAACAGTTTTTCCGGGTCCGGGAGGCCAAAAAACATCGTTTCGGGCAAAAAAAATTTTCGATTTTTTTCGACTTTTTGACCCGGTTTTGACCCAAAGTCAATGGGTCGGCGGCCCAAAACGGGGCGCTGGCGGTCGAAAAACGCTCGTTTTCGGCTCAAAAACAGTTTTTCTCCGGGAGGCCAAAAAACATCGTTTCGGGCAAAAAAATTTTTTTCGATTTTTTTGATTTTTTGACTTTTTCGACCTTGACCAATCATGGTCGGCGGCCCAAAACGGGTGGCGGGTCGAAAACGCTCGTTTTCGGCTCAAAAACAGTTTTTCCGTCACGTCCGGAGGCCAAAAACATCGTTTCGGGCAAAAAAAATTTTTTTCGATTTTTTCGACTTTTTGACCCGGTTTTGACCCAAAGTCAATGGGTCGGCGGCCCAAAACGGGGCTGGCGGGTCGAAAAACGCTCGTTTTCGGCTCAAAAACAGTTTTTCCGGGTCCGGGAGGCCAAAAAACATCGTTTCGGGCAAAAAAATTTTTCGATTTTTTTTCGACTTTTTGACCCGGTTTTGACCCAAAGTCAATGGGTCGGCGGCCCAAAACGGGCGCTGGCGGGTCGAAAAACGCTCGTTTTCGGCTCAAAAACAGTTTTTCCGGGTCCGGGAGGCCAAAAAACATCGTTTCGGGCAAAAAAATTTTTTTCGATTTTTTTCGACTTTTTTGACCCGGTTTTGACCCAAAGTCAATGGGTCGGCGGCCCAAAACGGGGCGCTGGCGGGTCGAAAAACGCTCGTTTTCGGCTCAAAAACAGTTTTTCCGGGTCCGGGAGGCCAAAAAACATCGTTTCGGGCAAAAAAAATTTTTCGATTTTTTTCGACTTTTTTGACCCGGTTTTGACCCAAAGTCAATGGGTCGGCGGCCCAAAACGGGGCCTGGCGGGTCGAAAAACGCTCGTTTTCGGCTCAAAAACAGTTTTTCCGGGTCCGGGAGGCCAAAAAACATCGTTTCGGGCAAAAAATTTTTTTCGATTTTTTTCGACTTTTTTGACCCGTTTTGACCCAAAGTCAATGGTCGGCGGCCCAAAACGGGCGCTGGCGGGTCGAAAAACGCTCGTTTTCGGCTCAAAAACAGTTTTTCCGGGTCCGGGAGGCCAAAAAACATCGTTTCGGGCAAAAAAAATTTTTTTCGATTTTTTCGACTTTTTTGACCCGGTTTTGACCCAAAGTCAATGGTCGGCGGCCAAAACGGGGCGCTGGCGGGTCGAAAAACGCTCGTTTTCGGCTCAAAAACAGTTTTTCCGGGTCCGGGAGGCCAAAAAACATCGTTTCGGGCAAAAAAATTTTTTTCGATTTTTTTCGACTTTTTTGACCCGGGTTTTGACCCAAAGTCAATGGGTCGGCGGCCCAAAACGGGGCGCTGGCGGGTCGAAAAACGCTCGTTTTCGGCTCAAAAACAGTTTTTCCGGGTCCGGGAGGCCAAAAAACATCGTTTCGGGCAAAAAATTTTTTTCGATTTTTTCGACTTTTTGACCCGGTTTTGACCCAAAGTCAATGGGTCGGCGGCCCAAAACGGGGCGCTGGCGGGTCGAAAAACGCTCGTTTTCGGCTCAAAAACAGTTTTTCCGGGTCCGGGAGGCCAAAAAACATCGTTTCGGGCAAAAAAAATTTTTCGATTTTTTTCGACTTTTTTGACCCGGTTTTGACCCAAAGTCAATGGGTCGGCGGCCCAAAACGGGGCGCTGGCGTCGAAAAACGCTCGTTTCGGCTCAAAAACAGTTTTTCCGGGTCCGGGAGGCCAAAAAACATCGTTTCGGGCAAAAAAAATTTTTCGATTTTTTTCGACTTTTTGACCCGGTTTTGACCCAAAGTCAATGGGTCGGCGGCCCAAAACGGGGCGCTGGCGGTCGAAAAACGCTCGTTTTCGGCTCAAAAACAGTTTTTCCGGGTCCGGGAGGCCAAAAAACATCGTTTCGGGCAAAAAAATTTTTTTCGATTTTTTTCGACTTTTTTGACCCGGTTTTGACCCAAAGTCAATGGGTCGGCGGCCCAAAACGGGGCGCTGGCGGGTCGAAAAACGCTCGTTTTCGGCTCAAAAACAGTTTTTCCGGGTCCGGGAGGCCAAAAAACATCGTTTCGGGCAAAAAAATTTTTCGATTTTTTTTCGACTTTTTTGACCCGGTTTTGACCCAAAGTCAATGGGTCGGCCCAAAACGGGGCGCTGGCGGGCGAAAAACGCTCGTTTTCGGCTCAAAAACAGTTTTTCCGGGTCCGGGAGGCCAAAAAACATCGTTTCGGGCAAAAAAAATTTTTTCGATTTTTTTCGACTTTTTTGACCCGGTTTTGACCCAAAGTCAATGGGTCGGCGGCCCAAAACGGGGCGCTGGCGGGTCGAAAAACGCTCGTTTTCGGCTCAAAAACAGTTTTTCCGGGTCCGGGAGGCCAAAAAACATCGTTTCGGGCAAAAAAATTTTTTTTCGATTTTTCGACTTTTTTACCCGGTTTTGACCCAAAGTCAATGGGTCGGCGGCCCAAAACGGGGCGCTGGCGGGTCGAAAAACGCTCGTTTCGGCTCAAAAACAGTTTTTCCGGGTCCGGGAGGCCAAAAAACATCGTTTCGGGCAAAAAAATTTTTCGATTTTTTTCGACTTTTTTGACCCGGTTTTGACCCAAAGTCAATGGTCGGCGGCCCAAAACGGGGCGCTGGCGGGTCGAAAAACGCTCGTTTTCGGCTCAAAAACAGTTTTTTCCGGGTCCGGGAGGCCAAAAAACATCGTTTCGGGCAAAAAAATTTTCGATTTTTTTCGACTTTTTTGACCCGGTTTTGACCCAAAGTCAATGGGTCGGCGGCCCAAAACGGGGCGCTGGCGGGTCGAAAAACGCTCGTTTTCGGCTCAAAACAGTTTTTCCGGGTCCGGGAGGCCAAAAAACATCGTTTCGGGCAAAAAAATTTTTCGATTTTTTTCGACTTTTTGACCCGGTTTTGACCCAAAGTCAATGGTCGGCGGCCCAAAACGGGGCGCTGGCGGGTCGAAAAACGCTCGTTTTCGGCTCAAAAACAGTTTTTCCGGGTCCGGGAGGCCAAAAAACATCGTTTCGGGCAAAAAAATTTTTCGATTTTTTCGACTTTTTTGACCCGGTTTTGACCCAAAGTCAATGGGTCGGCGGCCCAAAACGGGGCGCTGGCGGGTCGAAAAACGCTCGTTTTCGCTCAAAAACAGTTTTTTCCGGGTCCGGGAGGCCAAAAAACATCGTTTCGGGCAAAAAAAATTTTTTTCGATTTTTTCGACTTTTTTGACCCGGTTTTGACCCAAAGTCAATGGGTCGGCGGCCCAAAACGGGGCGCTGCGGCGGTCGAAAAACGCTCGTTTCGGCTCAAAAACAGTTTTTCCGGGTCCGGGAGGCCAAAAAACATCGTTTCGGGCAAAAAAATTTTTTCGATTTTTTTCGACTTTTTGACCCGGTTTTGACCCAAAGTCAATGGTCGGCGGCCCAAAACGGGGCGCTGGCGGGTCGAAAAACGCTCGTTTTCGGCTCAAAAACAGTTTTTCCGGGTCCGGGAGGCCAAAAAACATCGTTTCGGGCAAAAAAATTTTTCGATTTTTTCGACTTTTTGACCCGGTTTGACCCAAAGTCAATGGGTCGGCGGCCCAAAACGGGGCGCTGGCGGGTCGAAAAACGCTCGTTTTCGGCTCAAAAACAGTTTTTCCGGGTCCGGGAGGCCAAAAACATCGTTTCGGGCAAAAAATTTTTTCGATTTTTTTCGACTTTTTTGACCCGGTTTTGACCCAAAGTCAATGGGTCGGCGGCCCAAAACGGGGCGCTGGCGGGTCGAAAAAGCTCGTTTTCGGCTCAAAAACAGTTTTTCCGGGTCCGGGAGGCCAAAAAACATCGTTTCGGGCAAAAAAATTTTTTCGATTTTTTTCGACTTTTTGACCCGGTTTTGACCCAAAGTCAATGGTCGGCGGCCAAAACGGGGCGCTGGCGGGTCGAAAAACGCTCGTTTTCGGCTCAAAAACAGTTTTTCCGGGTCCGGGAGGCCAAAAAACATCGTTTCGGGCAAAAAATTTTTCGATTTTTTTCGACTTTTTGACCCGGTTTGACCCAAAGTCAATGGGTCGGCGGCCCAAAACGGGGCGCTGGCGGGTCGAAAAACGCTCGTTTTCGGCTCAAAAACAGTTTTTCCGGGTCCGGGAGGCCAAAAAACATCGTTTCGGGCAAAAAAATTTTTCGATTTTTTTCGACTTTTTTGACCCGGTTTTGACCCAAAGTCAATGGGTCGGCGGCCAAAACGGGGCGCTGGGGGTCGAAAAAACGCTCGTTTTCGGCTCAAAAACAGTTTTTTCCGGGTCCGGGAGGCCAAAAAACATCGTTTCGGGCAAAAAAATTTTTCGATTTTTTTCGACTTTTTGACCCGGTTTTGACCCAAAGTCAATGGGTCGGCGGCCCAAAACGGGGCGCTGGCGGGTCGAAAAACGCTCGTTTTCGGCTCAAAAACAGTTTTTTGGGTCCGGAGGCCAAAAAATCGTTTCGGGCAAAAAAATTTTTTCGATTTTTTTCGACTTTTTTGACCCGGTTTTGACCCAAAGTCAATGGGTCGGCCCAAAACGGGGCGCTGGCGGTCGAAAAACGCTCGTTTTCGGCTCAAAAAGTTTTTCCGGGTCGGGAGGCCAAAAAACATCGTTTCGGGCAAAAAAATTTTTTTCGATTTTTTTCGACTTTTTTGACCCGGTTTTGACCCAAAGTCAATGGTCGGCGGCCCAAAACGGGGCGCTGGCGGGTCGAAAAACGCTCGTTTTCGGCTCAAAAACAGTTTTTCCGGGTCCGGGAGGCCAAAAACATCGTTTCGGGCAAAAAAATTTTTTTTCGATTTTTTTTCGACTTTTTTGACCCGGTTTTGACCCAAAGTCAATGGGTCGGCGGCCCAAAACGGGGCGCTGGCGGTCGAAAAACGCTCGTTTTCGGCTCAAAAACAGTTTTTCCGGGTCCGGGAGGCCAAAAAACATCGTTTCGGGCAAAAAAAATTTTTTCGATTTTTTTCGACTTTTTTGACCCGGTTTTGACCCAAAGTCAATGGGTCGGCGGCCCAAAACGGGGCGCTGGCGGTCGAAAAACGCTCGTTTTCGGCTCAAAAACAGTTTTTCCGGGTCCGGGAGGCCAAAAAACATCGTTTCGGGCAAAAAAATTTTTTCGATTTTTTTCGACTTTTTGACCCGGTTTTGACCCAAAGTCAATGGGTCGGCGGCCCAAAACGGGGCGCTGGCGGGTCGAAAAACGCTCGTTTTCGGCTCAAAAACAGTTTTTCCGGGTCCGGGAGGCCAAAAAACATCGTTTCGGCAAAAAATTTTTCGATTTTTTTCGACTTTTTTGACCCGGTTTTGACCCAAAGTCAATGGTCGGCGCCCAAAACGGGGCGCTGGCGGGTCGAAAAACGCTCGTTTTCGGCTCAAAAACAGTTTTTCCGGGTCCGGGAGGCCAAAAAACATCGTTTCGGGCAAAAAAAATTTTCGATTTTTTTCGACTTTTTCGACCCGGTTTTGACCCAAAGTCAATGGGTCGGCGGCCCAAAACGGGGCGCTGGCGGGTCGAAAAACGCTCGTTTTCGGCTCAAAAACAGTTTTTCCGGGTCCGGGAGGCCAAAAAAACATCGTTTCGGGCAAAAAAATTTTTTCGATTTTTTCGACTTTTTTGACCCGGTTTTGACCCAAAGTCAATGGGTCGGCGGCCCAAAACGGGGCGCTGGCGGGTCGAAAAACGCTCGTTTTCGGCTCAAAAACAGTTTTTCCGGGTCCGGGAGGCCAAAAAACATCGTTTCGGGCAAAAAAATTTTTTCGATTTTTTCGACTTTTTTGACCGGGTTTTGACCCAAAGTCAATGGGTCGGCGGCCCAAAACGGGGCTGGCGGGTCGAAAAACGCTCGTTTTCGGCTCAAAACAGTTTTTCCGGGTCCGGGAGGCCAAAAAACATCGTTTGGGCAAAAAAATTTTTTCGATTTTTTCGACTTTTTTGACCCGGTTTTGACCCAAATCAATGGGTCGGCGGCCCAAAACGGGGCGCTGGCGGGTCGAAAAACGCTCGGGCTCAAAAACAGTTTTTCCGGTCCGGGAGGCCAAAAAACATCGTTTCGGGCAAAAATTTTTCGATTTTTTTCGACTTTTTTGACCCGGTTTTGACCCAAAGTCAATGGGTCGGCGGCCCAAAACGGGGCGCTGGCGGGTCGAAAAACGCTCGTTTTCGGCTCAAAAACAGTTTTTCCGGGTCCGGGAGGCCAAAAAACATCGTTTCGGGCAAAAAAAATTTTCGATTTTTTTCGACTTTTTGACCCGGTTTTGACCCAAATCAATGGGTCGGGCGGCCCAAAACGGGGCGCTGGCGGGTCGAAAAACGCTCGTTTTCGGCTCAAAAACAGTTTTTCCGGGTCCGGGAGGCCAAAAAACATCGTTTCGGGCAAAAAAAATTTTTCGATTTTTTTCGACTTTTTGACCGGTTTTGACCCAAGTCAATGGGTCGGCGGCCCAAAACGGGGCGCTGGCGGGTCGAAAAAACGCTCGTTTTCGGCTCAAAAACAGTTTTCCGGGTCCGGAGGCCAAAAAACATCGTTTCGGGCAAAAAAATTTTTCGATTTTTTTCGACTTTTTTGACCCGGTTTTGAACCCAAAGTCAATGGGTCGCGGCCCAAAACGGGCGCTGGCGGGTCGAAAAACGCTCGTTTTCGGCTCAAAAACAGTTTTTTTCCGGGTCCGAGAGGCCAAAAAAACATCGTTTCGGGCAAAAAAAATTTTCGATTTTTTTCGACTTTTTGACCCGGTTTTGACCCAAAGTCAATGGGTCGGCGGCCCAAAACGGGGCGCTGGCGGGTCGAAAAACGCTCGTTTTCGGCTCAAAAACAGTTTTTCTGGGTCCGGGAGGCCAAAAAACATCGTTTCGGGCAAAAAAAATTTTTTTCGATTTTTTTCGACTTTTTCGACCCGGTTTTGACCCAAAGTCAATGGGTCGGCGGCCCAAAACGGGGCGCTGGCGGGTCGAAAAACGCTCGTTTTCGGCTCAAAAACAGTTTTTCTGGGTCCGGGAGGCCAAAAAACATCGTTTCGGGCAAAAAAATTTTTTCGATTTTTTCGACTTTTTCGACCCGGTTTTGACCCAAAGTCAATGGGTCGGCGGCCCAAAACGGGGCGCTGGCGGGTCGAAAAACGCTCGTTTTCGGCTCAAAAACAGTTTTTCCGGGTCCGGGAGGCCAAAAACATCGTTTCGGGCAAAAAAAATTTTTCGATTTTTTCGACTTTTTCGACCCGGTTTTGACCCAAAGTCAATGGGTCGGCGGCCCAAAACGGGGCGCTGGCGGGTCGAAAAACGCTCGTTTTCGGCTCAAAAACAGTTTTTCGGGTCCGGGAGGCCAAAAAACATCGTTTCGGGCAAAAAAATTTTTTTCGATTTTTTTCGACTTTTTTGACCCGGTTTTGACCCAAAGTCAATGGGTCGGCGGCCCAAAACGGGGCGCTGGCGGGTCGAAAAACGCTCGTTTTCGGCTCAAAAACAGTTTTTCTGGGTCCGGGAGGCCAAAAAACATCGTTTCGGGCAAAAAAATTTTTTCGATTTTTTTCGACTTTTTCGACCCGGTTTTGACCCAAAGTCAATGGGTCGGCGGCCCAAAACGGGGCGCTGGCGGGTCGAAAAACGCTCGTTTTCGGCTCAAAAACAGTTTTTCTGGGTCCGGGAGGCCAAAAAACATCGTTTCGGGCAAAAAAAATTTTTCGATTTTTTTCGACTTTTTTTGACCCGGTTTTGACCCAAAGTCAATGGGTCGGCGGCCCAAAACGGGGCGCTGGCGGGTCGAAAAACGCTCGTTTTCGGCTCAAAAACAGTTTTTCTGGGTCCGGGAGCCAAAAAACATCGTTTCGGGCAAAAAAAATTTTTCGATTTTTTCGACTTTTTTGACCCGGTTTTGACCCAAAGTCAATGGGTCGGCGGCCCAAAACGGGGCGCTGGCGGGTCGAAAAACGCTCGTTTTCGGCTCAAAAACAGTTTTTGGGTCCGGGAGGCCAAAAAACATCGTTTCGGGCAAAAAAATTTTTTCGATTTTTTTCGACTTTTTTCGACCCGGTTTTGACCCAAAGTCAATGGGTCGGCGGCCCAAAACGGGGCGCTGGCGGGTCGAAAAACGCTCGTTTTCGGCTCAAAAACAGTTTTTCTGGGTCCGGGAGGCCAAAAAACATCGTTTCGGGCAAAAAAATTTTTTCGATTTTTTTCGACTTTTTTGACCCGGTTTTGACCCAAAGTCAATGGGTCGGCGGCCCAAAACGGGGCGCTGGCGGGTCGAAAAACGCTCGTTTTCGGCTCAAAAACAGTTTTTTCGGGTCCGGGAGGCCAAAAAATCGTTTCGGGCAAAAAAATTTTTCGATTTTTTTCGACTTTTTCGACCCGGTTTTGACCCAAAGTCAATGGGTCGGCGGCCCAAAACGGGGCGCTGGCGGGTCGAAAAACGCTCGTTTTCGGCTCAAAAACAGTTTTTCTGGGTCCGGGAGGCCAAAAATCGTTTCGGGCAAAAAAAATTTTTTTCGATTTTTTTCGACTTTTTTGACCCGGTTTTGACCCAAAGTCAATGGTCGGCGGCCCAAAACGGGGCGCTGGCGGGTCGAAAAACGCTCGTTTTCGGCTCAAAAACAGTTTTTCTGGGTCCGGGAGGCCAAAAAATCGTTTCGGGCAAAAAAAATTTTTTGATTTTTTTCGACTTTTTCGACCCGGTTTTGACCCAAAGTCAATGGGTCGGCGGCCAAAACGGGCGCTGGCGGGTCGAAAAACGCTCGTTTTCGGCTCAAAAACAGTTTTTTCGGGTCCGGGAGGCCAAAAAACATCGTTTCGGGCAAAAAAAATTTTTCGATTTTTTTGACTTTTTCGACCCGGTTTTGACCCAAAGTCAATGGGTCGGCGGCCCAAAACGGGGCGCTGGCGGGTCGAAAAACGCTCGTTTTCGGCTCAAAAACAGTTTTTCTGGGTCCGGGAGGCCAAAAAATCGTTTCGGGCAAAAAAATTTTTTTTCGATTTTTTTCGACTTTTTTGACCCGGTTTTGACCCAAAGTCAATGGGTCGGCGGCCCAAAACGGGGCGCTGGCGGGTCGAAAAACGCTCGTTTTCGGCTCAAAAACAGTTTTTCTGGGTCCGGGAGGCCAAAAAACATCGTTTCGGGCAAAAAAATTTTTTCGATTTTTTTCGACTTTTTTGACCCGGTTTTGACCCAAAGTCAATGGGTCGGCGGCCCAAAACGGGGCGCTGGCGGGTCGAAAAACGCTCGTTTTCGGCTCAAAAACAGTTTTTCTGGGTCCGGGAGGCCAAAAAACATCGTTTCGGGCAAAAAAATTTTTTCGATTTTTTTCGACTTTTTCGACCCGGTTTTGACCCAAAGTCAATGGTCGGCGGCCCAAAACGGGGCGCTGGCGGGTCGAAAAACGCTCGTTTTCGGCTCAAAAACAGTTTTTCTGGGTCCGGGAGGCCAAAAAACATCGTTTCGGGCAAAAAATTTTTTTCGATTTTTTCGACTTTTTCGACCCGGTTTTGACCCAAAGTCAATGGGTCGGCGGCCCAAAACGGGGCGCTGGCGGGTCGAAAAACGCTCGTTTTCGGCTCAAAAACAGTTTTTTCTGGGTCCGGGAGGCCAAAAAACATCGTTTCGGGCAAAAAAATTTTTTTCGATTTTTTTCGACTTTTTCGACCCGGTTTTGACCCAAAGTCAATGGGTCGGCGGCCCAAACGGGGCGCTGGCGGGTCGAAAAACGCTCGTTTTCGGCTCAAAAACAGTTTTTTGGGTCCGGGAGGCCAAAAAACATCGTTTCGGGCAAAAAAATTTTTTCGATTTTTTTCGACTTTTTTGACCCGGTTTTGACCCAAAGTCAATGGGTCGGCGGCCCAAAACGGGGCGCTGGCGGGTCGAAAAAACGCTCGTTTTCGGCTCAAAAACAGTTTTTCTGGGTCCGGGAGCCAAAAAACATCGTTTCGGGCAAAAAATTTTTTCGATTTTTTTCGACTTTTTCGACCCGGTTTTGACCAAAGTCAATGGGTCGGCGGCCCAAAACGGGGCGCTGGCGGGTCGAAAAACGCTCGTTTTCGGCTCAAAAACAGTTTTTTCTGGGGTCCGGGAGGCCAAAAAACATCGTTTCGGGCAAAAAAATTTTTTCGATTTTTTTTCGACTTTTTTGACCCGGTTTTGACCCAAAGTCAATGGTCGGCGGCCCAAAACGGGCGCTGGCGGGTCGAAAAACGCTCGTTTTCGGCTCAAAAAACAGTTTTTCTGGGTCCGGGAGAGCCAAAAAACATCGTTTCGGGCAAAAAAAATTTTTTTCGATTTTTTTCGACTTTTCGACCCGGTTTTGACCCAAAGTCAATGGGTCGGCGGCCAAAACGGGGCGCTGGCGGGTCGAAAACGCTCGTTTTCGGGCTCAAAAACAGTTTTTCCGGGTCCGGGAGGCCAAAAAACATCGTTTCGGGCAAAAAAATTTTTTTTCGATTTTTTTTCGACTTTTTTGACCCGGTTTTGACCCAAAGTCAATGGGTCGGCGGCCCAAAACGGGCGCTTGGCGGGTCGAAAAACGCTCGTTTTCGGCTCAAAAACAGTTTTTCTGGGTCCGGAGGCCAAAAAACATCGTTTCGGGCAAAAAAATTTTTTTCGATTTTTTTTCGACTTTTTGACCCGGTTTTGACCCAAAAGTCAATGGGTCGGCGCCCAAACGGGGCGCTGGCGGTCGAAAAAACGCTCGTTTTCGGCTCAAAAACAGTTTTTCCGGGTCCGGGAGGCCCAAAAAACATCGTTTCGGGCAAAAAAATTTTTTTCGATTTTTTTCGACTTTTTCGACCCGGTTTTGACGCCAAAGTCAATCGGGTCGGCGGCCCAAAAACGGGGCGCTGGCGGGTCGAAAAACGCTCGTTTTCGGCTCAAAAACAGTTTTCTGGGTCCGGAGGCCAAAAAACATCGTTTCGGGCAAAAAAATTTTTTTCGATTTTTTTCGACTTTTTTGAGCCCCGGTTTTGACCCAAAGTCAATGGTCGGCGGCCCAAAACGGGGCGCTGGCGGGTCGAAAAAACGCTCGTTTTCGGCTCAAAAACAGTTTTTCCGGGTCCGGGAGCCAAAAAACATCGATTTCGGGCAAAAAAAATTTTTTTTCGATTTTTTCGACTTTTTGACCCGGTTTTGACCCAAAATCAAATGGGTCGGCGGCCCAAACGGGGCGCTGGCGGGTCGAAAAACGCTCGTTTTCGGCTCAAAAACAGTTTTTCCGGTCCGGGAGGCCAAAAACATCGTTTTGGGCCAAAAAAATTTTTTTTTCGATTTTTTTCGACTTTTTTGACCCGGTTTTGACCCAAAGTCAATGGGTCGGCGGCCCAAAACGGGGCGCTGGCGGGTCGAAAAACGCTCGTTTTTCGGCTCAAAAACAGTTTTTTCTGGGTCCGGGAGGCCAAAAAAACATCGTTTCGGGCAAAAAATTTTTTTTCGATTTTTTTCGACTTTTTGACCCGGTTTGACCCAAAGTCAATGGTCGGCGGCCCAAAACGGGGCGCTGGCGGGTCGAAAAAACGCTCGTTTTCGGCTCAAAAACAGTTTTTCCGGGTCCGGGAGGCCAAAAAACATCGTTTCGGGCAAAAAAAAATTTTTTTCGATTTTTTTCGACTTTTTTGACCCGGTTTTGGACCCAAACGTCAATGGGTCGGCGGCCCAAAACGGGCGCTGGCGGTCGAAAAAACGCTCGTTTTCGGCTCAAAAACAGTTTTTCCGGGTCCGGGAGGCCAAAACATCGTTTTTGGGCAAAA
>CAAHFI011711656.1:0-10347 GCA_900893395.1 Euglena gracilis
CATATTGGTCAGGTTGAGGGTGAGTGGTGGGGTGGTAAGGCGGTCCTCCGCCTGGCTCCCTTCCACCGGGCAGCATGATACCGCCCGGGGTCGGTACGGTGGGGTAGTTAGGTTGTTGGGTGAGGTGGTAAGGGTAACCGCTAGACTATTATCTGGTAAAAAAAGTTCTGCGGAAAGAAAGAATGATAAGAATCAATGATAAAAAAGAAGAAAACAACATGGGTTTCCTATGCGTTCTCAAAAACTTGTCATGGAAACATCAATGTTATGCTTCTTGTTCCACAGCTTCCAATCTGCTGGACATACCCAACAAAACTGGTTGCTGGCTCCCAAGTGTCCTCCTCGGTCCCATACCATTTCTAGCGGACTTTCCAAAGGTGCATACCTTTGTCGATTTTGTGATCGATAATTTTATCGACTACAAAGTTGTCCGTCTCAGGTAATCTGGAACGGGGTTTGAAATGGAGACACGGGATGGGTTTCCCATCCGGTGGTGACAGGTATGGCTTGAAGTCGTCCATATGAACGTCCTCAACACCATTCGGTAATGCAACCTTGTATCGCCCGTTGGTACCTAGTCTTTCTAAGATTTCACAGGGGCCGAGCCAAAGGGGGTCCTGCTTGGAATACTGCATGCGAGTACGGCTATTCCGCACCCACACGCGGTCACCGGGACTATACACAGGTGACTTGAAATTCTGCAAAAACTATTTCCGTTTAGTTGCATGAATATCAGTGACTCGCTTCTGGATTGCAGAACGTAGATTTTCTACTTCTGCAAACGTGGTCTCGCAACTGACACTCGTTCGGGCGGGTCTCCCAGAAGGGACATCCACTATGGCCGGAGGGTCCCGTCCGAAAACTAATTTATAAGGGGAGTGAGCTAATGAGGTAAAACCAACCCTGGCATGGTATTGATATAAACAAAGACCATGGTAGCACTGATATCCAGTTGCTGCGCGAGTCAGCCAGTGAAAGGCGAAGCATATTCACTACGGATTTCACGGCTGCCTCGGCTCTACCCTTGCTTTTGGGTCGGTATATAATGGAAAAATGTTGCTCAATTCCGAGTAAACCGCACAAATTGGTGAAAAACCTTGAACAAAGCAGTGAACAGTAGTGGCGATGGGAATGAAAAACGGAGTCCCAATTTTCCAGAGGGTCATTGAATACAGCCTGGAGGAGGTCGCAGACATTGCCAACCCCTACGTAGATGACTCGTCGTATCTACAGTTTGGCAGGGAACGAAAGAAGCAACAGTCCTCAAACAGGACAAGGACATCCGCATAGTCATGGAGGCACTCAAGAAACAGCTGCTCGTAGCCGACATAAAAAAAAGTAAGTTTTTTTGTTCATGAAGTGGAATTGTGCAAAAATATCCTGTGGGGAGGACAACGGAGACCAGCCCCAGGAAAACTGATGGCCCTGGAAAAGTGGGAAGAACCGAAAACCATCACAGCCCTCCGTGCATTCCTGCGATTCACCACTGCTCCTACATACCAAGGATATTCGGAATTGGCAGTGGACCTGACGGAAAACTCAAGGTAAAGAAGGGACTGGGAAAAGGGGGAGCCAGATGCCTGTGTTTTTCGTGGAGATGGGACGCAAGGGCCTGTCCTGCCGAACAAGAGGTTTCCGACGTCAGTGTGCACGGCAGTGAGGGGGATGACCGCCTCATGCAAGAAATAATTGAACAGGAAAGGAAGTAAGAAAGGGGCTGCTCCCCTTGCTCAAGTCCCACCTAAGAACGAGACCTCCCCAGAAAAAAGACAACCCCAGAATAAATTTGAAAGCTTCCAAAGCCAAGGGAAATGACACCAAATACAGACAAGAAAAAGGAAACACAGAGAAAGAAATGGCCAAGAGGACAGCCACAGAGGAAGACCCACCTAGGCAAAGAACCTTGGGAGGTACCTTGTGGACACTCCAAAAGCAACAAGTCCATGTGCCGACGGACTTGAGGACGCGCAGAGTCCCATATCTTCAACGGAACTGCCTGTGGGGCCTCCATCAAGGGGAGTGCACGCCCCGGAGCTTCCACTGGCCAGGTCGCAGTCGGTGATGGGGGAGCGGGTACAGGAGACGCCCGAAGTGGGGCCCTGTGCTCAAGGGGTTGGAGGATTCGCGGTTCCAAGAATGGCCTGAGGGCTTCCGATTCTAAAACGGACAGCTCTTCAAACACGGAGTCTTGTGTGTACCATTGGTTGTCACGGGGAGGGTCATTAGGGAACACCACGAGGCAGCAGGACACCCAGGGGCTGAACGGCTGTGGGATCATATGGGTCGGTGGTTTCTTTCCGCCGACCACCAACACGCAAAAACGCTGACCAGCAAAGTGATGGGGATGTATGAAACGTGTCAGGTCACTGAACCGAACCATCAGCCCTTCAAGTGTCCGATAAGACCAACACCGGTTCTGCCCCACCTGATGGACAGCGTGGCAGTCGACCTCTTTGCATTACCAGACACCAGTTTGAAGGGAAACGGTATGACACTTTGGCACTCTGTGTGAACCGATTGAGTGGGTGGATGGTCGCTACCCCCCATCTTAACAAGGCTGTCAGAGCAGAAAAGGTGGTAAAGGAGATGTTTCGACAGTGGGATCTATTCGGAATCCCGTCGGTGGTGAGTTCTGACAGGGGTCCACAGTTCACACCAGCCTGGTGGAAAAGTCTGTGCGCAGCACACGGTGTAACGGTAGCCTATGGGCAGTCTTAACACCATCATGATGGCGAACGGAAGGGCAGAGGTAGCCGGACTGCAGGTGATGCAGAAAATTTGCAAAACTGACTGCGGAAAACGGTATCCCGTGTGTTGAACTCCTTCCACGGGCTCTGAGGGCCATTCACGACGTGCCTGGTGAGGCTGGACTGCCCCCCTACGACATCGTTTTGGGCAACACCGACCATTGTGTGGGAATCCGCACAAGCCACAGCGTGAGGCGAATGTGCGACGGAGTTCCTCAAAAAAGTGAAGGAACAAGACAGGTGGGTGGCTCAAATCCTCAACGAGAAACAAGGGGCTCGGAAAGAAGCAGAGAACCAGGAACGACGTGAAACCCAGCCCTTGAAAAGTGCTTCCAAGGTTTTGTACCACCCTGAACGACAGCCTGGAACCGATAAGTTGGAACCCAGGTTGAAAGGGCCAACGGTGGTTTTGGAAA
The DNA here is from genome assembly GCA_900893395.1 of Euglena gracilis. Lineage (NCBI taxonomy): Eukaryota > Euglenozoa > Euglenophyceae > Euglenales > Euglenaceae > Euglena > Euglena gracilis. The sequence goes on from CAAHFI011711656.1 coordinate 3,164, forward strand.
GAGTGGGACAACCACAACGTCACCACCCCTACTTTCAACCTCAAGCCCTTTCAAAGCCCACTGCCTCCTCCATACCAGCCACCCCCAACCCCCGAGTTCATCAGCCCCACAAATCTACGCCCACCACTACGCAAGGCCCTCGAGGCCGATCACCACCGGCCAGCTGCTGGAGAACACCAACACCCCTCCTTACCCAGCCTGCAGGCTGCCCCCCACCACCAGCCGTGCACATACCCGCCCCGCTACCACCCAATCCCACTTCAAGAACTACACCACCACCCGGAGGGAGCGAGGGCGCTCGATCTGCAGCAGCCTCCGCAGCCCCCCCTCCCTCAGCCACCCACCCCTACAGCGGAACCCCGAGCCCGAGCCCGTCCCCACTGGCGTGGCCGACCTCCTCGTCCTGCTCCTACTCCTCCTCCTCCTCCTCCTCCTCCACCACCTCCTTCTCCTCCTCCCCCTCGTCCTCCTCCTCCTCCTCATCCGACGACGACGACGACGACGACTCTCCCCTGCGACGCCCCACCCCCTGGTTCCTCCCAGACCTTTGGCGCTAGCCCCATCTGGAGGCTCCCATCCCCCTCCCTAAAATTAGTTTGGGCAGCCTCCCGCATCCCCTTTTACCTTTTCAGAGCCCTCACACCATTTCTTCAGCCGCAGTGGGAAGAAAGCTCACCCACACTGAACCTGAAGCGCCCCCCCCCGCCACGCCGAACCTGGGGTGCTCCCTCCACACGGAAACTAGGGTGCCGGCCCCCCCAGCGACCCTGTGTACCCCCCACAGGACCTGGGTTTCCCCCCACGGGTAGCCCAAGGTCGGAAAGAGATTTTTTCTTAAAAATAAGGAGCACGGCTTGGCGCCTGACTAAGGACCCGGGAGGTGGCGTCCAGCCACCTCGCCCCAGCAGAAAAAAAAGCAAAAAGGTAAAAAGGAGGGCCCAGCCAACTGTTCCCAAAAAACATAGGGACCGTGGGCAGCACTTGGCGCCTGCCCGCCCCCCGTCGAAGAAGTGCCTGAGGGGGCAGTCGCGGACCTAAAAAAAAAGAGACTGGCCCTGCCCCAGCCTGATTTTAACCGAAAGACCCTGCCGTAGGCTTCGCTTGATACTTATAACATTTGCCCCTGGCTGGCGAGTGACCGCTTCGCAGGAGGGATGCAGAAGACCCCGAACGGGGCCTGCCCACCCTCCCAAAAAAATGGGCTGTGGACGGCGCCTGGCGCCTGTCCCCCCACCCCTGCACGACAAAGCACCTGGGGTGGGCAGCCAGGTGAAGAAGAAGAAAACCTGGCGCTGCACCCTCCCCCACGACAAGGGACTTGGGGGCCAGCCACCAAAACAGCCACACAAAAAAGACAGGCCTGCCATCCCCCTGAGGAGAGAAGACGGTTGACCAACCTGGGACCTAAAACAGGAACGGCCCACCCCCCTTTCAACGAAACGTACTGCGCACCCCTTCTTAGGTGAGTCGAGAAGAGTTGTAAACAACTACTTGGGAAGGGGAGTGTGAGTCAGGTGTGCTGGGTGCCCTTGTAAGTTCGCTAACATCAAGCCCTAACCTTAAAAGGAAACCCACCAGGGGTTTGACCCACCAGGGGCCAAAAGTTTCAATGATGAAATAATTAAGATACTCCCCTCCGTCTGAATTAACCTATTACACAGGGCTCTGTCACTACTCTGCCGTTACTCCATTCCCATTATCCATTTGCATTTGGCATATTTCGTTGAAGTTTCAAGTCAGTTCAAGTTTGTCAGGATTTCATTTGAAGTGGAAGTTAACTATCTGATCAAGAATTGGTCTTGCGGTCTGAAGTGAAGCCTGAGGCGCAGGATTTGTTGCTGCTGGTGTGCAAAAGAAGCTTGACGTGTTCGACGGCGTCGAAGACTGCTTCACTCAATGAATCGATCTGACCGCGACCTGCGATTTCGTGAACACATTTCGCTGCTTTGTGTAAGAGCAACAGGTGTTTGACACAAGATTTGTTGCCAGAGAGCCCCCAAGAACTCACCCCATCCCAACCCTGGAACACAAAAAGTCATTTTAAACAAAGCGCTAGCAAAGTGAAAAACAAACAATTTCTAACAACGGCCGCGCAGGGAATTGAAATTTGTCTGGTGGGCAAGGTGTTTGATCCTACGTGGGGACAGGGTGTAAGGGTTGCTCCTCCCGAGGTTCATGCTAAGGGACCCCTGCTGGCGCAACCTGCGTAGAATCGTTTCAATTTGAGCCCGTCGGGCCCACCCGGTGGGATTTTTTCATTGGTGGAAACGTGGGATAGTGGTGGGTGTTGGTGAAGATGCAAGCAATTCATTAAGAATTGCACATAGTATACCAAGGAGCCCCCCAGCTGTAGCCCCCCAAACTGTAATTTTCTGTGCACAGGGCTCTGTTATTCTGTTCGTTATTGACACCAATTGTGTTGCGCTTGCAATTGTCAATGCAAGAGAGTATTTCAAAAAGTATCAAATTGCATTGAAAAGTCAAATAAAAACCAAGGGTTCAAAGTATGTCATTTTTCATTTCAGCATCTCCCCGCGCCCACCAACGGGGTGCGCTTGCTTGCACAAAGCCCTGAGGGGCTTTGGAATCCCCTTGGGATTTGCCTGTTTGCTTCCTCAACCTACCCCCTCCACTACTTTCCCTTGTCTTGGTCAAAACAGGCTGTGGTAGACTCAGAAGGCCCTTGGGAGACATGGAGCCCCCTCGCGGCCCTTCGGGGCTCTTTTGGGCTCCCTTGGGACCGCTCCTTAGGAAGGCACCCTCGGAATGCGCACAAAGATAAAACATAGCACAAGGACAGCGTCCTACTCATGCCTACACTACGGTAGTGTAGGCACGAGTAGGAGACGGTCAAGGGCGAGGGTGCGTGTAGAGTGGTAGGGTGCAAGGCGATAGTACAAGGTCGGTCTTACGTGGTGCTCCTCAGACCACTGCTGTGTCGTTGTTGTGGCAGCACTTCGGTGTTGTTTTAATTTTCTGCCGTGATCTGAGGTTTGATGGTACAACTGGGCGACGTCGACTGACTGTACTCGGATTCACGTTGGACTGTTCTGAGGGGGACCAAATCTGAGTGACTATTTTTATTTCCTCGCCTACGATTGGAGGGGATTAGGTTGCTGCTGCCCGAAAGGACACAGGTGCTTTGCCGAATGTCATACTGTGTATGGGGTGTGGGAACCCGGAACGCCACAATCAAGGTACTCCTCAGACATGCCCCCATACCAATTGGCGGGCACGTTCCCTTGCCAAGGTGGTACTTAGACCTTTCCAGCAGTTCGCCTCCACCCTCCTCTGCTCCCACGCTTCGTGCTGTTCACCTAGGAGGCGGATGCAGTTGCCCACAAAGGCGGTGGCTGCTTCTCCCATTCCTCTATAGCAGTCCATCACGAAAGTGATGAAGGCCTAACCCCTTCTCTTGCACTATTACCCGTATTTTTTCAGTTTGTCCTCCTGCTGAGATTCGTGACATTGGCCTAGTTTATCCCAGTTAGGCCGAGTGCGAGAGGGGGCAAGGGGGTGACGGACAGTAATGTCGACCGCAGCTGGACAATTGGCGTCATATCGGGTGAACAAGACATCGCGAGGTCGGGTGACGAAGACACCGCCTGGTCAGGAGCCATCCGGAGCACTTTTCTCACACCTTGCCGGAAAGCCAGAACGCTGCGCAGGTCCAAAGACATAATTTTGAAACTGCCCCGTTTCGCCGAACAAGATTGTTGCGGTGGCAACAGACGAGGTGATGTCCACGTGTGTCTAGGGAGGCGTGGCATCGGGGGCAGGCAGGAGGTGCTTCGGTGGCGGAGACAACAGTGGCGCCTGGTGTCCACTGGGGAAAGGACTGGAACTCCCTGGGCGGAAATAAGTTTCTTAGTCCAGCCAAGGGTGTCACTGACTCCCATGCTACAGCGTGCGTTCTCTTCTGACAGCAAACTTGATTGATGATGATTTTCCAAGCCCCTCAGGGCTGCATGCAATGCTCGTTGCCTGGAGGCTACATTAGCGTGACTTCAGTGGCGTTGGTTCAGGGATTCCTTTGGTAGCAGATAAGGCTTGGCGGGATCCTCGAATACTATTTGCAAGGCCTGCCTGCACTCACACTGTCACCTAATCACTGCAGAAGTTTCTGAAAATGCACAGGTTGCATTGTGGCAGCTGCAAAGCTGGGGACGTCCAGCAGGCGCTCACCACGGACAAGGAGGTCATGGATTGCAGCCACCTGGCAGCAGGGTGTTCCAGGGTTGGGTCTCTGATTCCCAGTCCCCTAAGCCTCACCGGCAGCGTGGCCTGCTTCCACTGGTTGTCCTCAAGGGGTCTCCCTATGATCTAAACTCAGGGTGTTTCGTAATGTACGTGACAGAAGGTCGCACTGTGCCTTGGTGAGACCAAACGTGGTGGCTCGGAGGAGGTCATTCACCGTTCATGCGTCCAAACACATCCAGAGGATCGTAATGTGATGAAATGTGCTGACTAGCTTACTAAAAATTGAAGAACCGAATCCACCGACCAGTGGCACAGCATACTGGGTTTGCACTGTTCTCGGGAGAGGTGGGGGACTATATACAGACGGGATAACCCATGGTATGGCGGTGGTGAGGGGGGCAAGAAATTTGGTGAAGTTAGCTCGCCTGGTTCGTTCATGATCCGCAAGGGAGGCCATCTCGAATGAAGGTCGGGACGTGGCGGGTGCTTGCGAAATTAGCCGCTGTGGAGGATGTTGAACTGGTCTTGAGCTTGTGCTGGTCAGGATATCCTGACGCTGATGCGTGTTCTGCTTGCACGTGTGAAATCGCGCTCTTCTTTGCGCGTGGTCCTTTGTGGGTCTTGCCAGGGTGTTGTTTGTTTCGTGCCCAGTTTGGTTGCTGCATGTCGGAGGAAGTATCCGGAGAGTTGATCATGGGCTTGTTAACCGTCAACTTAGCGGAGGATGTGCTTGGGTCGCAACATCTGCACGAACTGGCGGCAGGAGTTGGTAGCCTTCGGCCTGGCGCGTGGAACGGATGTCCCCCTGGTCCCAGGCCGTCGTGCGTTTCAGCATTCACGACAGAAGCTCAGCGCTTTCCGGTCGGAGGCCTCCCCATGTTCCCAGGGACAGGGTGGCAAAGGACCCACCGCCATTACTGCACAGGATGCCATACTTGGTGTGTTTGGCGGTCTCCCACCGTTTGAGGAAGGTTCTCCAACGTTCCCTCGTGGCGGTTCTTTCGGAAAACTGCCGTCCATGGGAGACGGTGAAGTCAACGGTTGTGGGCTTTCCGTCTTGCCACGTTGCCAAGAGCAGGCCCGCCGGTCACAGGGATCCATCAGGCTGATTGGGGACGGCGACCTCGCGCTGGATACTTTGGCGTTAGAGGATAGCAGCTTGAATAGGGCGTCCTGTACGGCATTGTTCCTGTTGGCAAGTTTGTTGCAGAAACCGCACATCTCGTCATCCCCGTGGATGTCTGTGGCGGCTTGGTAACCTGCACAGGTGTCGGGCGAGTCCGCCAGCGGCAGACCTAGCCTCCACTTCAAGCCTAGGCAGTCGTCGGCTGGTCAATGGTGGTGTGCATGGCCCGACTGGGTGCCACTGCCATCCAGCCGTGGCCGATCCGATTTGCCTGCTGTATCAGACGCCGTGTCTCGTGCCCGGGGTCAACGAGGACGTCCACCGTCGCCCTCGACAGCTGGATTTGCCACGTTTGTTTTGTAGTGTCATTCCCGCAGGCACAAGCAAAAGCCGCAGAAGTCAACAGACGTCTGCTTTCAGGGTGTCGACGACCGAGTGAGGAGCAAGGTCGCTGGCTGCCTGTTGGCATGATCTGTCCTGCGGAGCTGCGGCGTACAGTCGACAGACTATTTTCTTGTGCCCCTGCGTGTAGAACTGACAGAGTGCTGCTGTGCGTGCTGCTCCTTGAGTGGCTGCTGGAATCCGTAGACCGCCTCCATGTTGGGACAGCGGCAGGGCGCCTTTGTGACGTTGGTCCGTGGTCAGAGCCTGCCCCAAGAGGTCCTCGGAAGGCGCCGACAAGCAGCCCGCCTGTTTACAGCACTCGGAGGATTGACCGCTGCATGGATGGAGGGCAGCCTGCCGACGGACCACGCCTTTTGGTGGCGTGCAGCTAACCTGACTCCGTCGAGGAAGAAGTACGATGCAGTGCGCCCGATTGCAGTCGAGGACACGCTACGTAGGCTGGTGGGAAAGGTTCTGTCACGCACGGGGACAGCCAAGGACTGGTCGGCCGTTTGTGCCCCCTGCAAGTGGGAGTTGGGGTTTCTAACCGCTCGGAATCCAATTCCATCGCGGTTCAGAACCTGGTGAAAAAGTAGGATGTTCGGGGTAACTGGGCAGTAATTCAGGTTGACCTAAAAAATGCCTTCAACACCCTGGACAGAAGTGTCCTGCTGCAGGAGACTCAAACCTGTACGCCCGCACTCTACAACTACTTGCGGTACGTTTACGGGCAACCTGCCCTGCTGTTCAGCGAACGGCACACGCTGCCGTCCACTACAGGGAGTCATCAGGGTTGCCGGCTCGGCCCCGTTGGACTCGCCGTTGGCGTGCAATCTATCATATAGACAATATGGCGTCAAGCAGAGCAGCTCTGGTCTGTCTGGTACTTGTACGACCCCACAGCACTAAAGCAGTGCTTGGAATTCCTCCGGAAGGAGGGTGAGCGTACGGACGTTCAATTCAACATGGCCAAGTGCGTGCTCTGGGGACCGGCTGCAGGTTCACTCCGAGATCTTGTGCAGGTCATCACAATGGCAAGAAGGCTCCGGAAGCACCGTCCTCGGCTGCCCGGTGGAATTCCCTACAACAGCTGGCCACACAGTCGTGGAAGCGACCGCCAAAATGGAGCAAGCAGCTGACTTGGTCACATCAGTCGCAGACGCGCAGCTGGCACACCACTTTCTCCGGTCGTGCTCAGATGGATGCGGAGAAAACCGCCGCCTAACCCCCCCCCCAATTAGAACCCCCTCGGGGCTACTATTTGGTCACTCGACCGGGGTCCAAGTTTAAAAACTCGGAGGACACATTTCTTTCTAGTTTTTTGGTGGATAAGCCTTGTTTCAGGGATACCAGATATCAATTTCTTTCCCACTGCCGACCCTTTTCGTCGAGAATTTTCGAGGGTTTCACCATTTTCCCGAACATTTTTTCCGTCAAATTTCCCCCGACATCGCCGGGGGGGGGTGTGTTATTT